>WBNM01028919.1:137276-401026 GCA_013399055.1 Ramphastos sulfuratus | reverse complement strand
GGGGAGTGGGGGGGGGGAGGGGGGGGCGTCTCCCGCCTCCCGGTCCGTTTCGGCCCAGCCCGGTCCGTCCGACTTCTGGTGTCCGTTCCCGGCCGCCGTCTCACCGCGGGTCCAGGGCTACTTTGAGCCTCCCCAGCGCAGAGTGAGGAATGGCGGTGTCGCTCCCCGCTCTGTCCTACCTTGGGGGGCGGCCCACCTGAGGGCCCGGAGCCGACACCGGGAGGCCGGCAGTGCTGGAGGGCAGTGGGGAGGGGGAATGGCGGCGCTGCCCGGCTGCAGCGGGGCTGGGGTGGCGGTGGAGCCGCCCGGGGAGCGGCGGCGGGCGGGNGTCCCCCAACACGGCCAGTGTAGGCGAAGTCGAGGAGCCGTGCCAGGCACTCGGGCTCCACGCCGTGCAGCCGCACCCGCTCGGCCCGCGCCTCCCGTAGCGCCCCGCCGAACATGGCGCGGAAGTAGCCGGAGGCGGCGGCCAGCACGGCGCGGTGCGCCCCGAACTCCCGGCCTCCCGCCACCACCGTCACGTCCAGGAGGCTCCTCTCGGCTCGCAGCGCGCTCAGCCCCCGCAGCAGCGACACGGCGTGCGCTGGCTCCCCCGTCGCTGCTGCTGCTGCTGCCGCCGCCGTCCCGCCGCCGCCGCTGCCTGTGTTGGCCGCCATGCCGTGCCTGTGGGAGAGCAAACGCTGGGTCACACCCTGCACCGAGCCCTCGGGACTCTACCCTAGAGCAGCTTGTGGAGCATAGAACACAGAAAAAGGAACGAAAACAGGCAAAGGTGGGGGAAGCGAGGGAGAACGGCGCCGCGGCTGCAGCGGGACACACTGAGCAGCCCTCGCTAGCAGCCGCCCGGCCCGGCCCGGCGCAGGGCCAGTTGCATAACGCTCGGTGCTGCCAGCAGCCTCCCCCCGCGCTCTAATTATATTTTCAAGGAGCCGCATTGAAGTTCCGCAGGATTAGCCGCGTCACAAGAGCCGGGCAGAGCCTTGCACACCCGATGGCTCGGGGAACATCGCGACGAGCCCCCGGGGCCTCGCCCCTCGGATGAGTGCCCAGCGGGAACCGCCCCCGCCGCTGTTCCAGGAGGACCGGGGCCGCTTCTCAAGAGCGGCTGTCGAGGGGGTGCTTGCAGCAGCCACCTCTTCTGATGCTCTCGGCCCCCAAGCTTTGTGGTGCCGCCCGTTAGCGCCCGTTGCTCGGTTATGCAAACGCGGCGGTGTCCGGGCCGGGCTGTCTCGTCCCTGACCGCTCCCACTAGTAGCTCCCAGTCACACAAACCCCGCAGAAGTCTCCTCCGCTGAGCACAAAGCGATCTGAGCCTGTCTGTCTGTAACAGGCCCACGTAACTCGTGCAACACCCAGCAAACTGCGGGTGGATGTGAAAGAGAATTCCTCCACCGCTAAAACGAACCGCGTTTATCGTCGGAGAACCGGAGCACGGCAACGGCACGGGGAAAGCGGGGCAGCGGTGGCCAGAGCCACGGTGCGGCTGCAAGTCCTTCACCAGGACCTGCTGGCTGCCAAGTGAGCACCGTGGGGCCCAGCTGCGGCCGGGCGCAGCCATCGCCTGCAGCCGTGGCGGTCACAACGGGACGGTCTGGCGATCAGCTCCACTGAGCTCACGAACTGGAGAGAGATCTGCCCCGCCCGCCTCTGTCGTGCCCCGCCAGGGCCCTGCTCCTCGGTCAACCGAGCCTCCTACCCGGGCCTACCGCGACTGCGCAGCACGAGCCGCAGACACCAGGTGCCGCCAGGTTCCGCTCACCTCAGCGCTCCTCTCGCTGCCGCGCGGCCCGACCCGGCCCCGCCTTCCAGCGCCGTGGACACTGCGCGCGCACGCTGTGCCGCTCGTGCCACCCCCGCGCATGCCTGAACTACGGCTCCCGGCATGACCCGCGCGGGAGGACTACCGTTTCCAGCGGTCCCTGCGCGGGCGGCCGCCCCTTCGCCACCTCCCGCCGGTACCGAGCGATTCGCGGGTGTCGGCGCTGCCCGGTTGCTGCCGCTGTTCCGGTCCTGCTCCGCTTCCTATACCAGGACATGGACTCTGACTCCTGCGNGGGCGGGGCCGGCTGCGGGAAACGGTGGCGGCGGCGGCGCCGCCCCCCCCCGGCCGTGTCCGCCTCGCGGCCGCCGCTGACTCCCCCTTCGCCCGCAGGACTTTTCTCCAGCCTCCCGGCGGCACCGGACCGTGGAAGACTTCAACAAATTCTGTACGTTCGTCCTGGCCTATGCCGGCTACATCCCGTACCCGCAGGAGGTGAGTGAACACCGAGCACCGAGCGGGCGGGGCCTCCGCCGCCACTACGCTCGGCTGTACAATCAGCCGCTGCGAGAAGGCTGCGCGTCCGCGCCGGGTGCCTGGGACAAAAGGGGGAACTACAACAGCCGGGAGGGGACAGGGCCCCTTCTTGGGCGGGGTAAAGAAAGCGGGATCCCGGAATCGCTCACGAATGCCGGAACCGCCCCCTCAGCCTTGCCAGGGCCGCTCCGGGCTGCGGCCGGGGCCGGCCGGAGGTCCCGGCGGGGAAGAGCGAAGGGGAGCCGTCGGGAGAGCGGGAGCTTGAATTTGGAGCCTGAACATGGCTGAGGCGGCGCCTCGGGGCGAGGGCGCGCGCCAGCCGGCTCCCGGTTAACGCTTTGCCTGCGCTCCGTGTTGCCTAGGAAACGCCGCTGAGGAACAGCCCCAGCCCTCCCAACAGCACCGGGGGCACCATTGACAGCGATAGCTGGGATCCCCGCTTCAACGACACCCCCTCTGCTGTGTCCCTGCCCGCCAAGAACAGAAAGAACTTCAGCCAGCTTAAGCGAGCGAAGCCCTACGGCTCCCTGTTCCAGCGGGCAAAGCCCAGCAGCTTCCTGCCCGAGCGAAAGCAGCTTGATAAGATCAGGAAGAAGAAGAAGCTGAAGAGGAGGGAAGCAGAGGTGTCTGCAGAGGAGGACTATGAGGAGAAGCTGCTGGAGCTGGAAGCAGAGGACTCTTATGTAGAGACGCCGATGAGCCCCTCCTCCGAGGGCGACCCTCAGTCCGCGACTGAGCACAGCTCTGTGTGGGACTCTGACACCCCCTCCAGCGTCTCCTACCCTGCCGTGACAGCAGAGCAGACGGTGGAGATACAGAGCGTGGGCAAGAGAACGGTCATCCGGCAGGGCAAGCAGGTGGTCTTCCGGGATGAGGACGGCACCGGTGATGATGAGGACATCATGGTGGATTCGGGTAGGTGGCCTGGCTGCCCAAGGAGGATCAGCAGTGACACTGCTGATGACCATCTCTTTGGTGCCTTGCTTGCAGTGAGGATGACCCCAAGGTGTGCTGCCTGGGTGCAATGAGTGGCAGCTGGGCATAAGGAGGGGTTTGGTTGGCTGCTTTTGTGACAAAGTGAGTGAAAAGCTGCAACTTCACAGAAGCAGTTAGTTCTCCTCTCCTGGGTTATGGCCTCTCAAGCTGCTGAGTGTCTTCCTGTGCAGGAGAAGCCTGGGAAAATAGCAGAGGGCCTGTTTGTGAAGCCCGGGTAGTGGTCTGGCACAGGAGCTCAAACTACCATGGGGTGAGGTGCTGGGCACTCACTGTGGTGTGCTGCTTCTCTTGGCAGATGATGACTCCTGGGACCTCGTCACTTGCTTCTGCATGAAGCCTTTTGCTGGGCGGCCGATGATCGAGTGCAATGAGTGCCACACCTGGATCCACCTCTCCTGCGCCAAGATCCGCAAGTCCAACGTCCCAGAGGTCTACATCTGCCAGAAGTGCCGGGACTCCAAGTTTGACATTCGCCGCTCCAACCGCTCCCGGATGGGCTCGCGACGGCGCTTCCTGGACTAGTGGAGGGAGCTGGCTGCTGGTGCTGCTTGGGCGGGCGAGCTGCCAGGAGGCTGGGGAGAGCCCCCCGAACTGCTGCTGCTCAGGATGAGGGGCTGCCCAGCTGGCCTGCGGTGTGGGGACAAGGAATGGCTGCACTGTGGGCAGCCAGGGCTAGGTGAGATGCCTGGGCAGAACTGCTGCTGACCAGTGCCAGGACAGAGCACACTCTGGGTCTGGTGGGGCTTTGTCCAGGCACAGCCATGGGCTGGGGGATGTCTGGGAACGTACAGACCTTTGCCACGTGTCCTCTCATCCCATCAGGAAACTGCAAACCTTCTCTATGCTAGAAACTCCTCCTCCTCCTCCAAAGAGCAGGGAGGAGGAGGCAGGAATCTCTGTGGAGTCTGAAAAGTAACTGGCCATGTGTTTGGATTTTGATGTGACTATAGCTGCCCCTCTGCCCCATCAGAGTTGTTCTGTTGTGCACCGACCTCTGTGCAATCTGCCCCTCTTCAGTGGGGACTCTGGCTCGGTGTTGCTCGGGTGAAAATGAGAGAGGGAGAGAGCAGCCCTTCCTGGGCAGCCACTCTGGGGTCAGTGACGTTGGAGCTCTTCCTGGGGCTCTTGTTACAGTGATTTCTGGTGACTTTGTCTTGTGTGATCGGCTCAAGTCTGTGTGTGGGGATCTGTCTGCTCTGCGCACAGCTCTGCCCTCAGCTCAGAGCTGCTGCTGTCAAAATGCCACCACTCTGCCTTCTCTTGGCCCAGCACTCAAATGTGGACTGTAGAGGGGCCGTATTGAACTTAGAACCTGCCAGGTCTGGTGTAGAATTGGATCATTTCCATCCAAGTGTTAAAGCTGAGTTGACTTTTGGTTTCACTGTCTGTTTCTGAGACTGGATTTGCAGTGAAACCCCAGAATTTTGACCCCGTTGCTTGCCAGTTGTAGGGACAAAGCAAAGGCAGGCCGCGAGGTGAAGCGCAGTGAGGCTCCATCTGCTGCGAGGGAGGCGAGTGCTGAGGCCCCTGCTGGCACTGAGGTCCCTCACTGGGCCTCCTGTATTTCAGAGATGTGGCAGGGAGTCAAGGCTCATCCCAAGGCCACAGCAGTGGCAGCATCACTCCTCAAAGACCAAACAGATAAGGTCAGCCCCGAACGTCCCCAGACTTTGTTTCGAGGTGTTCCCCTGCAGTCCTGGCTGAGCAGCCTGCTCTGGCTGGAGATTGCTCCATGACACAGGACTGGCTGTGCTGGTAGCAGTGTGTCCATGTCTGTGCTGCAGCTGCACGCTCTAGCCCCATCACCTTGCCAAGAGTGCCAGCTCATCAGGAGATGTGTTCTGGAGGTGGCCACAGGTCTTTCCAGTCAGGTACCCTCCTTCTGACGTCTGGCATGGGGCTGCCGAGGCTTCGGGCAGACAAGTGTGTGGCTGTGCTGCATCCTGTTCCACCAAGCTGCAACAACTGACTCTGGGTTCTGAAAACCAGCTCCAGTTTCTGCAAAACCCTAGGACCATGCTGTGGTGTGCTGCTTTCCAGAAGCTGCGTGGAACTGCCGAGGAGTTTGCCAAAGACTTGCCCCCAGTGGCTGCTGGACTGTTCTTTGCAGCCAGAAAAATAACCAAAGTTCTTCAATGCTGCCATTCTGCTCTGCAGATGGAAAGGCTTTGGAGGATCCTGGTCAGGAGCTGCCTAAGAGTTGGACCTGCTCTGAAAATCTGTTTACAGGGGCTGCAGTTCAGCTGGAGCTTGGTGTAAGCTTTCAGGGGAGAAGAGGTGAACTGGCCCTGTCCAGGGGCAGCTGCTGTCTGTGACTCTGCTCTGTTACCTCTTCTGATCTGCCCCAGCAATGTCTGATGTGTCCAGCGAGTTACAACAGCAGCAGAGAGACCAACATCTCCATTCTTGTAGCTCATCACTTCAGCCATGTATGACTATAGCTTAATCCAGAACTTTATTTTTTCATTAAAACTGTTTTAATGAACCATGGTTTGTCCTAAATGTGAAACAGGTGAACAATGACCTCGTTTTACCCTGAACTCAGGACTCTGTGCTTCTGATTTACTAGTGTGTGCAGCAGCTGTGCCAGGTGGCAGCAAGACAATGTTTCAGGCTCACTGCCAGGGGGTGCTGCCCATCCCTGTTGGGTGCTGAGGGGTACCCCCATCTCTTTGTAGCAGCTGCTCCTTGCCCTGTGCTGTAAGGTGAATCCCGTTGGGGTGCAGGTGCAGGACAGAGCAATGGGAGGCAGGCACTGCCCGCTGCTGCTCAGGGCTCTCTGGCCTTGCTGAAGGCTGTGCCTATTCTGCTCAGCCAGACCCGAACCCTTAGAGCTGTGCCGAGAGTAGCTTCCCTCTCACCATGCCCCACAGGGTGGCACTATGCCCAAGGCACCACTGCTCAGCCAGCAGTCTCCACACCTAAAAGGTGGCTCCACTCTGGAAGTGGCACAGAGCCACACCAGAGGCTAAGCTCTGGTTGCTTTCACATCCATTCTGATTTGAGTTCTTTGTGACCTTGGTAACCACCAGTCCCAGAGGAGCTGGAGATGTGACAGAGCAGCTCACCGCAGAGCAGAAATGGTGGTGGAGAAAGCAGTGGGGTCCCACTGAGGCTGCTCTTCCAGCCTCTTTAAAGCTGCTCTGAGAATCAGGTTGGAGGAGGTGGGCTGGAGTCAGCCCCAGTGCCTGGCTCTGAGGAAGGTAGGGGGACACAGCAGTGCCTGCAAACTACAAATGTGCAGGGCAGCAGAGATGGAGCTCAGGCTGAATCTGCTCTAGCAGCATCAGCAATGGGGTAGGGCTCCCACAGAAAGGCAAGTGTCTGGACATTTGGTGGGGTGACCTGGCAGGAAAGCAGCTACTGGGTACTCTTAATGATGCCCAGCCAGGGAGCAGGGCAAGGCCTCTGTCATTGATTATGAGAGATTTTACTTTACAGAGAGCTGCAGATGGTCATAGTAGAGAGATAAAGTTCATCCGTTCCTTGCACAAACTTGTTTGCAGTTAGTAAGAGAAATGAGGGGCTGGGAGGAGGCAGCAGAACCCAGGCAGTGCTCTGATGAGAGCAGAGGTGCATGCAGTAAGGACAGCACCTGGGCAGCAAAGGCTCTGTCCCGTTGTGCACTCGCTCACACAAAGCCCACTCAGCATTTCTCAGCTCCTTGTCACTACAGCCTCTCACTCTTGACCATACACTTCATGCAGTGCCAAGACTTGAACAAGGAATTTCTGGAGGCTCCTGCCCAGTTCACCCAGTTAAACAGAGAAGTGATCACCAGAGGTCACTCAGCAGGGGGGCAGCTGCCTTTACCAAACCTACAGTCTCTACTTTTCAGGAGTCCATTCTCAAGTGCCCTGCAGATGCAAAGGGAACAGGAGCTGCTGTTCAGCTGAGGAGAATTTATTGCACATTTCACACTTCAGATTAACAGAACACTGCTTGTCGTGAGACCAAATTCTGCATCAGCAGCTGGGCACAGCTGAGGAGTTTTGGATTGGTTTTAGTAAAACAAGTGAAAACTCCTTCATTGTCTGAGCTTGGTTTTTAGAGGGGGAGCATCTCTTTCAGACTGGCTGGAATTTTTGAATCTAATTCTCCTGTTAGAACAACCTGAGCAAGCAGAACCCCAGAGCAAGGGCCAGGTTTGTGTCAGGAAATGATTTCTGGCAGCAGTTGTCAGGAGCAGCAAGGCCCTGCCAAGAGCCTGAGTCTTTCCCTCTCCTGTATCAGCCAGCAAAGGCTGCTGAGGGCTCGCCCAGAGGACCGCTGGGACAGGACAGGCACCAGGATTCCTTTCTCTATGGAAGAACCTCCATGGAGGTGCCATTTGCAGGGTGCATCAGATACAAGACTGCCATTTCCATCTGCTGTGGCACCAGAGCCAGACTGGCCTGCTGCTGGCCTGGCTTCTACAGGAGCCCAATGGATTTGTCAGAGCTGAGAGCAGCTGAATTTGGTGTTTGCAGCTTTGTAGCCTTTTGGCATCCCTCCTCACTGTGGCTGACTTGTACAAACCACGTTCCTCTTTTTCCTAGAAATAAATTAGGTGGGAAGAGATTTTCAGAGCATCAGAAGGGAATGAAATGATCTACTGTCCTTTCCCACTTGAAAACCTCTGCAATACTTGGCCCTAGGTGGCAGACACAGCTAGGTGGTCCTAGGTGCCAAACACAGCTGTTTTTAACAAGTACATTTCAGCTACGGACTGGAGAGGGAAAACAATCTCTGTCCTCTGCCCAATCACAGGATTCACTCAGAGGCCATCCAGGGAGTGGCCAGACCTCGGCGCCCCCTCAGCAGCAGAAAAAAGTACTGTACATACCCTGGGAAGTATGTGAGGAAGTGAGGACCACAATGGATCTTCTTCCCTGCCTCGGTGCAGGGCAGAGGAGAGCACCCAGCCTGTGGCAGCTGGCAGAGGAGGGTCCTGGCCAGTGAGGGTGGTGCCCAGCGCCCGCCCACGCGCCCTGGCAGAAAGCAACTCGCACTCCGAGTCACCTTGCTTTATTGTTACCGAGCCACAGCGTGGGGCAGGAGTGCCTTGGAGCCACCTGGGCAAGCAGCTGCTCTCCTTTTGTCTCCTAACACAGGTGGCAGGACACCACCTGCCGCAGGGACAGCAGGAATCACAATGTCTCTGTTGGAGGTGGCAGTGCCCCCGGGACGGTTTGCAGGCGGTGCTACCCCCGGCTCACAGCCGTGCTGCTCACTGCTCCACGTTAGCCGTCAGCATCGATCCTGTGAGCTGCCAGAGACAACAACAGCTGATGGATACCACTGCTGTGGGGCCAGAGGCAGCCTGCCTCGAGCCTTCCTCCATGTCAGGGGCAGACAGAGCATCTGTGGGTATCCAGGTGAGCTTTGTAAGGTGGATAGGCCTCTTAAATTGGGCCGGGGAGCTTGTGGCCTTTTGCCAGCCCCAGGCCTGAAGGTGTACCGTTAAAGCTGGTTACTGGTGGGCACTGGTTTTACAACATTGTTCTGGCAGGGCAAATGTTCAGAGATAAATGGGGATGAGAAGAAATCAAGATCAGGCCTCCAGCTTGCCCTCCACATTCACTTCAGCCCAAACAGGGCAAGCTGTGCTGTGAACTGCCTGCAGGGACACTAGCAGCTGGAGAAGACCTCTGCTCCTAACTCCAGTTAGATCTCCAATGCTGGATGCTGTGAACAGCTGCAGGAGTGCTGCTGAGCTCTCCAGAGGTCTGTCATGGTCAGGCCATTCCAGTAACCCCAGTTCTGATCCCCAGAGCCCCAGTCCTGTGTGCTTTGCCACACAGAGCTGAAGGCAGCAGCAGGGTGCTCCTTGCTACTCACATTGCTTTGGTATCCTGAGGGCCTCATTGTCAGCTGACATCACCTGGTGCAGAACTCCTCGGAACTGGTAAAGCACTTTCAAACTCTTCTCCTCGCCCACACAGGGATCATAGAAGCCTGGCAGCCCAGCCTGGAACCAGAAAAGGACAGGCTGAGAGGACTCTCACAGCTCTTTAGCTGAGCACAGGCATTGATTAGTGTCAGAATGAGGTGGGACTAAATCAAGGGTGGGATTTTGCCAAGGAGGTGAGACAAGGAGCTAAGGAATCACCTCTGACTGAGGCAGAGGGGTAGGAAGGTTCTGGTGTGCCCCAGGGTCTGCGACACACACAGACCCACACTGCAAGAAGCTGTTCCTGTGGCACTGGAAATGCCCAGACAGACAGAAGCTCCCTGAGCTTGCTAACACTTGGTGTGCCAACGGCTCAGGCAGCTTCATATGCAGTCACCAGCTCCAAGCAGAGGGAGAAGCCCCTGGCAGGGCAGCACAGGTTTCAGTCAAAATGGAGTCAGACCTTGGAGCCCTTGAGGCTGGGCTGACAGAACAGGTGAGTACCTTGGAGGCTTCTGTCAGGATGAGCTTGGAGTCCTTCACCAAGCACTGCAGGGGCACAGTCACGTCTATCACCTTCACCTTTTCGTTCCTCCTGCTGTTGTCATTCACAAACTTCCCATACCAGGCGTTCACTACGATCAGCCCTGCAGTGCACAGCAAACCACAGCTGTGCTGAAGGCTTCCCAGCCCCAGGTAGGCTGACACAAAGAGCAGCTCAGCATTGGCTCTTGCTTCAGTGAGATCTGCACTTTCCAGCCTGCACCCATGCTTCTCCAGACAGCACAGGTCTGCCTGAGTTTTTGCTAGCAACTTCCAGCACTGGGACAGGACTTCAGTGCCAGGCTGCTGTGGTAATCCACCTGGATGTCAGCTCACTTTGCAACACGCTTGGCAATTGCTAGCTAACATCAATAGGTTTCCATTATGATCCAGGAGCAAACTGTAAGCTAAAGATCAGCGAAAGCTGAATGTCAGGCTGAAGCTGTCACACATTTACAGACACCTCTGCTGCAGAAAGCTGACCGCAGCCTCTTGTCCTCAGCCTGATCCACCTCACAGCAAGTCCCAGGAAAACATTCGGTGGACCCCTCCTAAGCTCAGGTACCAGAAGCCAAATCCCAATGAGACTTCCCCACACCAGCAGCATTGTGCTTGGTTAGCAGTGCAAATGGAGGAACACCATCTCGCCGTCCTCCCCCTCAACCACCCAGCCTCTCGCTCTTCCTTCCCAGCTCCCAGCTCGTGGAACAAGGCAGGAGTGCTGCCAGCCTTACCCATCCTGGCCTCCTCCGCTTCGATTATCCTGCGGACAGACTCCTGCATCAGCCGGACCTGGGGCAGCGCAGGCGGCAGAGCGTCAGGAGCAGTGCCCAGGGCAGGGGCAGCCCCCGCACAGAGGGAGGATTCCTTATGGGAGCAACTCACCGCAGCCTCAGCCTCCTGCTTCTTCTGAAGGATGTCGCTGGCTGTGCTCTCCCTTTGCTTCTCCAGCTCCCTGCCACGAGGAAGCCAACTTCAGCTTGGCTCTGTGCAGTGGAGGGCACTCAGATGCCTGCTTACCCACCCCAGGGGCACCCAACCCACAGCCTCACACAGACCATCCCAGCTTTAAGGTTCCTCTCCACATGTCAAGATATTTTTGCAGGCTTCCAGAACTCCTCGGTCCTGGTGAGGCAGCAAACCCCAATGCCTCAGCTGGAGATTCCAGCCTCTGCAGCAGGCTCCCAGTGCACCTGAGTGGGACTTGCCAGCTCTGATCTCAAAAGAGTCCTGGAACTCACCTTTCCTTTTGTGCCCTGAGGTAGGGTTTGATGATCAGCCTGTGCATGGCGAAGTAGACAACTAGAGGTCCCACAGTGGCATAGAACATAGCACTAGGAAGCAGCTGATCTGTTAGGTGCACAGGGAAGAAGTAGGTCTGGCTAGCCCTGTTCAGCCTGGAGCAAAGGAGAGAGTGGCAGTTCAGAGTAGGCACAGTGGTGTGCCCTTCGAGTGGTGTGCACTGCTGAGCACCTGTGGAACCCAAGCACAGGGGAGCTCAAAAAGGGGAGAATCCAACAAAGCAAACCACCACAAAGTGAGAGACAGCTGACAGCACCCCCAGCCAGCCTGCTACGCAGCAGACCGCTTGGGATGGCACTGATCATTCCAAGGTGAGGTTTTTAATGTTAAGAGGATTTATTTGGGAATAAACCCAGGGAAGGGCATCAACATCATCGCAAGGAGACATGCAAGTGCTGTAGAGAAGGTGTGTGCTCACCACCCAGTGTGTGCCTGCAGGGAAGGGGCACAGCACAATTTTCCTGATGCTTATAGTAATATTTCCTTTAGAGGACAGGACCTCCCTGGGACAGATATTTTCTCCACGGCAGTTTCTGCAGGCCCTCGGCTGGCACCAGTTACAGATGCACTGCAGGACATGAACCTCTGCAGAGTTCTGCCCTCTCTGTGAGCTGCAGTTTTTTAACAGTACAACCACCCTCATCGGTCACAGGTGTGTGTCCTTGCGTGCAGTGTCACAGAAACAGGCTGCAGTCAGACCCTGCTCTGCTCATGCTGCCTTTGGAGGCTTTTCACCTGCCCACTGTGAGGTCCAGGCCTTGCCATTAGCCATGGGCAGGACACTGTGACGCACACACAGAGGTCCTGACAGAAGTGGCTCAGGCTCAGAGTGGCATAGCAGAAAGCACACACCGCTTCGATGTGCACCACTTGTACCAGAGGTGAGGGCAGCTGCAGCCCTTCCTGGTGACACATCAATGCACCTGTACTGCCCTAGGACTGGGACCTTCCCACCTGAGCACTGGAAAGAGACTGATGCAGGTTATGGGCTGGAATCTCGAACTGACTTGATTTTCAAAGACACTCCTTGGGGAACACCAACACTGACGGTGGCTCCTAAAATGCTGTGTCTGGAAATCTTCCTCTCTGCTCCATACTCCACTATGGTCCCAAAGAAACCTGCCCTGCAATGATAGAAGGAAAACCTTGGTAAGCCCTGGAATACACAGGATCATAGGATGTCATGGGTTGGAAGGGACCCAAATAGATCATCAAGTCCAACGCCCCCGCCAGAGCAGGACCATACAATCTAGATCAGGTCACAGAGGAATGCATCCAGACAGGCCTTGAAAGTCTCCAGAGAAGGAGACCCCACAGCCTCTCTGGGCAGTGTTCTGTGTGTTCTAGAGTTCTGTGACCCTTACAGTAAAGAAGTCCCTCCTTGTGTTGAGGTGGAACCTCTTGTGCTGCAAACATCTGTGTGCAGCAGGTGGTGACTGGACTGCTCACTGCGTCTCTACAAAGTTAGCTTGGCCTTCTCAGCTTGGAAAGCACGCAATGGACTCCAAGAACTTCTGGCTTTCTGTCACACACAAGTGTTGTAAGTTCCAGCTGTCTGAGAAGGCAGAGAGAGCTGAGCCTCCAGGACATCCATAAGTAATGCAAAGCAGATTCCCACAGAAGTGTCTGATGCGTGTGGAAGCTGGAGTTCTGCAACAGTAGGAGGTTCCTCTTGCATACTTACTTGAGAGAACCTGTCACTCGTGTTTGATCCTCATCCTGAAACTTGTGCTGGTAACTGACCATCACGAAAGAATGGGGGATTCCCAGCTGGAAGACAAGAGGCACAGATGCATGAAAACAGACCCTTGGCCACCGCTGAATGTCCCCCCAAACTTCCTTTCTTATATTTTACATGGCACAGAAAGCATAACCATGCCTGCTACTTGCTCATTACTGCCAGCCACCTCTGCAGTCTACATTGTGTGCCCTGAGCATTGTCTGAGCTGGTCCACCTGAGCAACGCCAAGGCTGGCTGCCAAGCTTTCTGCTCTGCCAAAGGCAGTGGGCACCTCTGCCACATGCTCATCTGAGACACCACCAACTGCTGCCTTGGCCTCGAGGCCCAGGCCAGAGCACTGCTGGGCTGTAACAGCTGAGGCACTCCTGCCCCAGCAGCAGGACCCTCACCTGCAAGGCCACAGTGAAGTGGCTGCTCTTGGTGTCGCGCACGATGCTGGTGTTCATGGCTGACTGGATGCCCCAGCGCCACTGCAGGTACCCCATGGTGTTCTTGTCCAGGTTGCGAGCCAGGACCGTGGTCAGGCCTGGGCGCACCCCACGGGATGAGAACTGCAGGGCACAGTTGGTAGTGATGAAGCTAGGATGGAAAAGGAAAGCCTTGTCAGGGCACAGCACGGGCTGCCAGGTGGCCTCAGGCTGCCCATCCCAGGAGCCTGGCTGAGTGGGCATGGACTAACCTGCAAAGAGCACCACAGGGCTCCAGGGAAAGCTCCAAACTCAACCAGGCTATGTTGACCCCAGCATGGCTCAGAAGGGCAGGCTCATGCCCTGGTTTGTGGGGTTGTGCCACAGCACTGCAGCCTTTAACCTTCCTGCCTCTGGCAGACATAGTCCTGCTCTAGTGGGGAGGCAGCAGGTTTGGCTGTTGGAAGAGAGCAGCCTTGCTCTTTGCTAACCCTCAAGCATCACTAAGGGAGATAAAGAAGATCTCAGCACAAGCTCTGAGGAGCTCATTCACTGAATGAGAAGACAAATCGAAGGATGTCTGTGCTGGCACCAACAAATGGTTTCAATCACAGCCCTGACTTTGCACTCTCCTTCACAACTTGTGGCCTCTCCTCACCTGGAAACAGACAGCACGCTAGCAGCAAATCTGGCATTGCCCTCAATCATGACATCACATCTCCTCTCCTCTGCAGCTGTTGCAAGCTCTGTCTCACACATGGAAGCTCCAGAAGAGCTCCCTACAGCACGCTCCTGTTGCTCTGGTGGTGAGATCACACCACACATATCACAAGTCCATGACAAGATCAAGCACCGATCTAAGGACGTGGCACATGGTGTGGGATGTTAACATTGGACCACTTGGCTGCTATTTACCATCGTGGTGTAAGGTTACGGAATATCTTCAGGCCGAAGAGAGGTCCCTGCAGGTCTCCTGCTCCAAACTCCAGCTGTTAAAATGCATAATGCCAAGTTGTTAGAAGGAAACACCTCCACCTTCCACAGAATGTGGCAAATGAGAGGTGAAAACAGGGCTAAAGCTCCCTAGAGAGAATAAACAGTGGGCAGCTAAGCCAGGCAGCCCGGAACAGACTGGGTATTGTCCTCTTACCTCTCCCCATCCCTTGGCAGATGTGACTCGTCTCAGAGCAATGTTGATCGAGCCACCTCCATTCCCATTCTGGGTAGAAAGGTTACCAGACAGTATTGCTGTGTCTGTGGCAGTCAGTGGTGCCTGGAAAATGGATGGACTGTGACCAATTGCTCTGCTCCAGTGTCTGTCCTGCAAGGACACAGTCCTGACTGCAGGGTGCAAGGCCAGAGACAGGTTAACATTCCAGGTGACTCCTTGTCTCTCACCAGCTGTTTGAGCCAGACATGGCCACACTTGCTGTAAATTTTGGGTTCTGACCCTGAGCTCCAAATCCTTCTAAGCTCATTAGCAGACTAAACATCTTTAGCCCTCCTGAAGAAACCTCTCCTCCTTTTCCTTACCCCACTGTTTCTTTTCACACACAGAATGCTCCCTGTGCAGGGAGAGATGGAGCCTCCCTGCCAGCAGAAAGGCAGCACTGTGGCCCACAGAGCAGCCCAGCAAATGCAGGCTCTGTGCTCAACACACAGCCCTACTGCACCCACCCTGCTGGTAGCCACGCACCTGTGCAAACCCTGGTGGGGGCCCCTGGGCAGGGTCTGTGTTCTGCTGCTCTGGCCCAGGCCCTGCCCTACACCCCAGCAGTGTCTTCTCCTCACCTCGATGGACTGGGAAATGTGCATCTTGTTTATCTCGATCTGGGGAAAGCCACTCCCGGGCACATCTTCGTACTCCTCATCGTAGCGATCGAAGAGGTCAGTGGCATCAATTCCAACACTGATGGTGCCCTGAGGAGCCAGGAGGGACACGAGCAGTGAAACACCCAGCATCCACCAGCCAAAAGCCATCTTTGTGTTTGGTTACCTTTTGGGGCATTTCTGTTCTGCAATTACCCTTTCACTCTAAAATGCATTTCTTAGCATTCCAGGCAGCCCAGCCCAGCCCATCACGGTGCTCAGCAGCAGCAAGACCCAGGGAGGCTGGGCAGAAGGCAGCTTTGCAGCAGGGGCCTGACCGCTAATGCAGGCAATAAAGCTTCTGTCAGGCCCCGCTGCAGGAGGTACAACACATTCATGCAGCAGGATTCTTCTTCCCCCACAGAGGGGGGAAGCCCTGCTCTGTCAGGAGCTGAAGCAATGTGCTTCAGAAATTGATTTTCTTCAGTGCACACAGCCTCTAGATGCTTTCTCTTTGTGAGTTATCTGCAACGGCAGTTCTGAGCTGTGCCATTCATATTCTTTTTCCTAGTCTGTACCCTGTAATCAGGAGCAAAGCTTGACACAGACAGGAAGTATTTGCCACTTGGTGAAAGTCTTTCTCAGCCCACAGAAGAGCTGTCCTACAGAAAACCAGGCCACTGCTGAACAGTCTGGCTACCTGCTGCTGTGCTCACTCAGACTGACTGCTGCAGTGGGTTTATTTGAAAAGGGCACCATTAGAGCTGTGTCTGGGTCACAACACTTCAAGTGGCTTTGGAAAGCTTCCTTACAGACACATCCAACAGCATCCCAGCTCACACAAAGTGTACCAGTTGCACTAGCACAGAATGAGCAATTTGCATGAAGAAGCTTAATAGCTGGGTAGGTGCAAACCCCACTGGCAGAGTCCAAGTATGGATGGGACGAATCTTCCCTGCAGTCTGAGCAGGCACTCTTCCTGCACTGCACTCAGATGTGAGCCATACATGCAGAAAGAACTGAAGGGTCTGACAGAACCCAAAATTTCTCTTTGGTTTGGCTCCCAACTCTTTCCTTGCTGTGGACCTCGTCTCAAAAACTGGACAGGTATTCTATCAATAGCAGACAGGATTGTTCCCAGCCAAACTCCAGGCCAGGAGCTGTGCCCCAGCTGTTCAGAGGCCACTCCTGGCAGGCTGTGGTGAATTTCAAAGTGACTGTGCTCATCCTTCTGTTTGTGGCAGCAGCAAGGACGAGCTCCCAGCCTTCATGCAGAAGACAAAGTCACCTTCAAGGACTGCTCTCCCAACGCTACAGCTTCTTCAATTTCAGTCCTCTCTTATGCTGGGCTGTGTCTTGAAACAAGGCCAAAAGAGGAGTGAAGCAAGGCAAAACCGCCACCCGCCCAGGAAAACAGAGAGGCCCGCACTGCTCACAGCCCTCGGGGAAGACACGGAGAACAGCCAAAGAGAAACAAAGGGACTACACCCAGCTGAAGATTTATTTTAACACAAGAGAGAACTCTTCCCACTTCCCCTGATGCTCTTCAACTCGAGGAAGTGTAAAACCGAACACCTTTGCCAACAGAGGGAGCATGGAAAGAGGTTTTCCATGTGCAGTGCCACATTCAGCACAGACTGCTGAACAGTTAAGCATTTTTAATCAAGGGATAACAAAGAGTAGTAAGTGTGCTGAATATGAATGGTAGAAGACAGGGAACTGCCTATTTTCAACTCAGACCAGAATATCAGCAGCAGCAGCTGTCTCAGGAATTTGCTCTGGAAAAGCCCTACTGAGAAGCACCTCCACATGCTGCGCTCATTGGATCACGCTTCTGTGTCCCTTGGAAAGGTGCACCGAGGGCCACACACATTCCTGACACTCACTCTTTCAACTATACTCTGAAGCTTGTGATTTCCCTTTTCACACCTATGAACTTATAGCTGTCCCTGCCAATGAACAATGGAAACACCTGACTCTATCTGTGCCAATCCACCACAGCCATCCGGAGGACAGGAGCCTCCGTTCCCTGCCCAGCTCCTTGGCACACCTATTGAGCTGCCTTTCACTGCAGTGAGTGGTGGAGTCCGTGTGGACATTCCACCTCCCACCAAGCAGGGGAAGTCACCCTGAGGTCTGTAGATCCTGGCACGGAAACTGGCTCAGGCACAAGCACAGGAAAAGCAGCAGATGGTGAAGTTAAAAACGCTGCCAGTGTCGACAGCACCCCTGTGCCACCGGAGAGTGGCTGCTGCTGCCCCCAGCTCCCCAACAGCCACCTGCTCACAGCACTGCAGGTGAAAAAGTCCTCCCCAGGGAGAAGCTGGAGAGCCCTGCTCAGATGCTGATGCTGCAAAGCATGCCCATTCAGGAGGGCAGGAATAGCATCAGGGAGCCACCACAGCTGTGCTGTGGTGCCATCTTTCACAATCACTCCTCTATGCTGCCCTATGAACACAAAAGACTTCCCTGTTGGAATTCTGAGGTGTGCCAAAGAAGAATGCACTCCCTCCTTGCCTCCTTCCTTAGAGATTTACTTTCTGGAAGGAGACATCTGGAAGCTGTGGCAGACTCTGCCCCAAGGGACCTGCATCTCCTGGTGCTGACCTTCTGCAGCAGGAACATCAGGAATTTCATTTTGCCTAACAGAAAGCAGTTCTCAATCAAGTAATGAACTTTTCAACCCTTTTGCACATCTCTGACAGCAGAAATGAAGCTCTAAAAGTGGTGATAGGCTCGACTCAGCCCTGCCAAACTGCCTACATCTGGTTATTGCTCAGCAGCTCTGGGTAAAATGCTTTACTTTGCTAGAGCCATTTTACGGAGCTGACAAAATGCTCAAAGTGTTCAGCTGGCTCCTGCTGGGCTATGAGATGATCACAGCTGCGCTGCCCCAGTCCACAGGAATGCTGCCTGGAGAGGCTTTGCCACAGGCTGCCAGTCAGCAGTTGCTGCAAGCACCCAGATGGCTAATTTTATCCCAGGACACAGAGGCTGGGGCTGCCAGAGCAGCTCCACTTTTTACTGCTGGCAGCCACGGCAAGGTGCCTGGACCAAAATGTTAAATTCCTGAAGCCACAGAGAAGCAGGAGGTGGAGATAACCATGTCCTGATCCCCAGCACCCCATCTCCAGCAGACAGAGGCTGACCTCCCTGTTTTGTGGCATGCAGAGATCCCTTCCTCCTTGGATAAGGCTGTCAGCAGCTTCCCACCTCACACCTTACACTTATTTACCCTTCCAGAACAAACAGGTTCTTGGAGCCTGTGTGCTGTCCACAGGAGCCTGGTGAGCTGTGTTAGCTGATTGCTTTGTGAAGAGCAGCACAGATCCAAGGCCTGTGCCAAGGGGAGTGTCTCTGAGCACAACAGGTCTCAGACAGACACTTCTCTGACAGTCCCAGGCATTACTGCACTCACACTTCTGTCCACTCTGAAAGCTGCTGGCCAAGAAAACACCAGCAACCCTCCAAAGCAATGGCAACAGCAGCCATCAACAATTTGTTGATGGGTAGAGCTGGCAGTTTGTCTCCTGGGTAGAGCTGCCACAAGCTGGATGTGCCCACATGAACACCACAGGAGCAGCAGGATGTGGCTCTCTGGCCGGAGGCACTGACAAAACAGAACTGAGCTTCTCACTGCACTTTGTTTTGTCAGGATGGAGAAAGGTTGTCCACAGGAGTATCTGCAGCTAAGCTTGTTCGGCAGAGGAAATTAAGGCTTCCCCAGCATGGACCATTCCTGTACTGCAGAGAAGAAACATTTTCAACACATTCCCAAAAGTACAAAATGGTTTCTGACAGTTCAAGCATAAAATCCCAAGAAAGACACAGAGAGAGGTAAGCTAAAGCATGGCTAAATGTGGTGAGAGTAGCTGCAGCTCTTGGATGCTTTTCACTGCCTGAGAATGGAGATTATTTTGGTTCAACAAACTGTGACAACCCTGACAAGCCCTGGGTTTTCCCAGCAAGGTCATCAGCATTCTAAACTCCCACAATATTCCTGCTGCAGCATGTGACAGAGGAAGCCATCCCCAGTTCCCCAGCCACCACGAGGCTGCCAGGAGAGCATCGCTCTCAGCTCAGTGCTCTGGAGTAGCCAAAGCTCAGGGGCAGGGCTGCTTTGTGGCTGCTCAGGCGGCCTGAGCAATGGGAGCAGAGTGCTCGGTGTGAAGCACAACGGAACTGTCCCAGCACAGGCATTGGGAGGCTCCCAGGAGCCCAGTCCTGCTCAGGGGATTTGCTGATGGTGCCGCAGCCAGAGGAGCTCTGCTGCCCAGCTGCTTGGCAGCTGCATGAATTTTCACTGGTTTCAAAGCTGTGTTTGAATATCTCCCTGCATTGTGGTGACACCGCAGCAGTGCTGAAGGGAGCTGCAGGGAGTTTCAGGGTATTTGGAATACCTGTAAAGGAAACCTGAACATTTCAGTGTTAGCTCAAATCTCTTGGAATTGCTGGAAGACGTTTTGCCCCTACATGCTTGAAAACTAACAAGAGCAGAGCTTTCCCTGGAGGGTCACAGCTCCAGGAGTGAGTTGCTTTCCTCACACTGTCCAGAGAAACTGCAACTTGAAGCCAGGAAAAGGCACTGGCTAAGGATGGGGGCTGCTGCTAGAGCCCTTCTCGCCCAGGTCCATCACCCTCTGTCTATCTGTGAGCTTTATGGATTCACTCCTGACATCAGCACAGGGTCTTAGCTCACCTTTGGATTTGTTCTCTGCTGAAGTCTTCTCTCTTCCCTCTCTCTCTGCAAGCGCTCAAATTCTTCCCTGATTTCAGCTGGGGTTCTCTTCCTCTCCACAACCTGCTCAAAAAGTAAGGAAAATCAAAAGAGTGCTCTGAAGAGGATGCTCAGGGCACTGCTCTGCTGATGCAACAGAGAGCCCCTGACCTGGCACACCCCAACGTGTTGCCCCTCCAGCAGCTCTGAGGACCAGTTTCAATACTGAGAGCTTGGAAACAACAGCTGGGCCAGACCACATGGCAGGCATGAGAGAAATCCTCCTGCACTGAGAGAAGCAAAAATGGTCTTGTTACTGCTATTGCCCTGACAAGCCCTGGGCAGGGAGCTTTCGGCCCACAGGAGGCTGCAGCACAGCTGTTACCAACAGCTACCCATGGACTCTGTTGGGTGCAGATCAAAAATTAGAAGGGCTGGAAGCACCTGGCCTGAAGCAAAGTGGTGAAGGAGAGGGCTGCTCTTGTAGGCAATGCCAATGAACGTCTGTTGACCTCACACAGGAACGAGGGATTTAAGCAGCCATGGCTATAGGCATGCATGGCAAGGGGATTGGATTTGGCTTGTAAAATAGGATCAGGTCTGCCACAAGCAGCTCAAAACTGTTACACGCTGCCACCCCTCCAGCTCTTGCTGCTGACTCCAAACTTGACCTTGGTCCTGAGCTGACCCAATCCAGTGTAACTCTGCAGCAAGCAGTGCAGTGTAATCAACCAAGACTGGCAGAAGCCAGCAAGGGGACTTAACAGCAGGAAAACCACAAATGGACAAATTCCCTTTCAAAGCCCATAAAAAACAAATCAACAACAAAACCAACCCCAAACAGCCCAGAAAGAAAAAGTAATCTCAGGATCTGAGGCTGGCTTATGCTGAAAACAAAAGTTTCAGCATCAGATGGAAGCGTGAGCCTGGATGGACAAGAAGGACTCATTTGTCTGTGTCAAAGATGCTGCCTGTCATGGTAATATCCTGCTAGGGAACTCTGAATGTCAATTTTACTGCTCTCTGTGAAGTGAAAACCCCAAGTATTCCTTGAGAATCCATCATGGTCTCTCAGTGGAGATAGAGACAGACAAAGATGCCTCCAAACAGGCATTTATTACCATCAAGGTGTCAGCGCAGATCAATACAAGAATGCCAGACCAAGGTGGGTCGAGTCAGTTCCACAGGCCATAAGGTGCTAAATTGCTCTCACCTCCCATCCTTCCATTTCCAGTCCTCTCCTCCCATATATGTCATAGATGGCTCTGGTCTGTGGATCACTAAGCACTGCAAGTTAAAACCAAAAGAGAGGAGAGAACTCAATGTTTGGTCTGCTCCCCCAGTTTCAGACTGAGGCACTAGTGCCACTGGAGCGCAGGGAGAGGTGGCGCAGATGTGTGTCCACCTGCATACCAAGTCCCTCTCACCTCTCCCGTGCTGTGGGGACAGCACATGCTGACTTTGCCTCAAGGGCATTATTATTTTATTTTTCTCCTTACTTCTAAAAGCCCAAGGTTAAAGAGCACAGACGGGCATGCAGACCAGCTGGGCATGCAGCTGGAGGTCAATGTTGCTTTCTCTGCCTGCAGGGTGACACAAGCCCTCAGCTGCCCACGGGATATTAGCAACTCAGTGCCAGCAGTCCCTGGACACCTGGGGAGTGATGGCCTCTACCTCTGTCCAGCCTTCACGGCTCTTTGGTGCTCTGCTTCCTCACTTTCATCTTTCTCCCCGTGCCTGTCCAGCGATCCTTCCCCATCTGGCCCAAACATGTGGCAGATGCCAAGCACCAACAAAACCATTTCCAAAGGTAGTTCCTGTCTGGCCACACATGAGCTACAGGGGAGCTGCAGAAACAGAGGCAATGGCAATCTCCCCAAAAGTTACCCAGTGCAACGGAGAAAAGAAAAGGCACCAGGAGACAGCAGAAAACTCTAAATGCAAGGCACAGGTACAGGTATCACCTCTCATCTCACACCTGGCCTTAGAAACACACAGGAAATGAGAAAATCAGCAGCATGCTCCCCACAGGGCCCTGGGCCTGGCTTTATCCTTCTCAAGCATTTCTTCTGCCTGTGCAGGAGCTGAGAAGCTTCATGCCGCTAGGGGTATTTGTTAAAGCAAGAGGCTTACCCTGGTAGTTGAGCTTTGAGCTGAACTACCTGAGGAGTACTGAACTTGCCAAACGTTACAGGAGAGACTATTTTTTATAGATCTTGATAAAATACATCTCTTGTTCTGTGATATTAAGAGACGGCAGACGAGGGGGAGAGAACAGGCAGGAGCTGACTTATGTTCCAGATGTTCAGAGTGATAGGTGTGAAATGCCACACTTACTTTTGGCACTGAATGAGCCAAGCCATGAGTTCAGAGGGAAAGCTGACTCTGAGGCAAAACCTACCCCCCATGCTGGAATGGAATTACACCCTGAGTTTTTACTCCCCTGCCACCACCCTAAGACCCCAGCAAAAGCTTTCCTGTACCCTAAGGCCTGTGAGACATGAGAGCCTGCAGCCATGTCCCAGTCCAGCTGGGAGAAACAAACACTTAGCATTTGAGGAAGAGGAGACCAAAATCATTAGCTCAGCTCTGAGGTTAATAGAGGAATATTCATTCACCATTCTGCTTTAGTTTCTCTTTAGGCCACAGCACCAGCAGCAGATTTTGAATGCAGAAGGATCTCTGCCAGCTTCTTACCACCCCTGCCAAACACTGCAGGCTGGCTCTATCAAATGGTATCCCTGTGCCTCAGGTACCCAACGTATGACTGTGGTGACAGCAGTGTTTAAGTAAACGTCAGTTTAATTAGGAATGTTTTTAAAGGGCTTTGGCATCCTGGGGTGACAATCTCCCACTCACTGCTGTGCATCCACTCTGCTTATCTGTGGTAGCATCAGGAAGAACTTGCTGAAAAACAACAGAGACCACAAGCAGGTCATGGGGCAGAAACTCAGGATGCACCAGTCTGAAACAGGACATTGTCCTTCTGTTAGAAGCTCCTCAGCCTTCGGCCTCTTATGGGAGTCTTCAGAAGCCAGGGAAGTGGTGAAAAGGTGATGTACAGCATGCAGGAAATGAGAGAGACTCCACAGCTCGTTCAGCGCAGTTTGTGCTGCAGTGCTCTGAGGCACAGGGCAGAAGCAGGCACAGAGCAGCTTCAATGATCCCCAGAGTCACAGCCTGGCTCCCAGAATCCCCTGAGAACACTTCTGCAAACCAGGCTTCCACTGACCTTCGTAAGCCTGATGAACAAGGTTGAAGAGCCTCTCAGCTTGTGTCTTGAGCTCGGGGTCCCTGTGCTTGTCAGGGTGGTACAGCATGCACAGCCGGCGGTAGGCAGCTTTCAGCTCCTCCTGAGAGGCCTGAAAAAAGCACAACGAGGGAGTTAAAGTACAGCAAGGCTACCTCAGAAGCCCAAACAGAGAGGTCCATCAGTTATCCCATTACACCTCTTTTACTTACACATTCGGGAGGGGACTTTTGGATCTTTCAGAGTTTCCACACTTTCACCATTTAAAGGCTCTAGATGTTCACTTCTTAAAGTAACATCTTTTGTCCAGCCTGTGGCACGAGTCTGGGTTTCCACCAAGGAAATAAGGAAATGCCTTCATCTTCACCAGTGCCAGAAACCCACCCAACATTTGCATTAGAGCAAATGTTTTCTCTGCATGTTTGCAGAGAATGTTTGTTTCTAAATGACATAGCAAAAGTGGACCTGCCAAATGTGCTGGCCCTGAGAAGGCAGCTGCAGATCAGCTCATTTCTTTTTACTGCTTTGTACAGAGCAGGCAGGGGAACACAGAGATCTAAACCAACATTCTTTAATCAAATTAATGATAAATGGTTTAATGCACTATTGATTATCACATAGAAATGAGCAGTTTCATTTTTCATAAATGCTCTGTTCAATAAAATGTTAGATTGGGCCTTTCATCACCATTGCACAGCTTGGGTCATTGGTTCAATATTTCATGAGCAGTAACCCCTTGGAAGCTGCTGCAGCAATGCCTGCAGCACTCTGGACAGCCACAGGATGCAGAGGCCAGGAATAATCACTTGCAGCTTACATTTTTATTACCAAAACTACAGGCAAAATTAAAAGGCCTCCCGTCTCTCTACCTGAGGTTTCAACAGCTTCACTTCACTTCAAAGGTGCCTCCACACCCAAGGACTGAAATCTACAAAAGATGAACCATTTGTACACCCAGCCAAACCCTGCTGCTCACAGCGTTCCCTGCACCAGGGCTGCAAGGTTCAATGCTTGCCTGGTTCAAGCTCAGCTGCCACAGCAGACGCTGGCTCAGCGCACAGCAATGCCAGCTCGATGCATTCCCCTGCCATGCAGGGCACTACCACAGAATTTGATTAGCAAGGGCAAATGAACAAAGCAGCTTCAACTCTGTTGGAGCGACTCCCATTTTAACTGCTGTACCGAACCTGAACCTTCTGGTCCCCGGCTAGGAGCTGAAGCCTGGCCAAATTAACAATTAAGCCCTTGCTGTTAATTTCCCAAGCAGCCACAATCCCTGTGCGATTCTTTTAACCTTCAGCTCTGCAACTGCTGATTCTTGAGGTGAATCAGAAGAGCCTCCTGAACGCGTTTCTAAGAGCGCCTCCGCTGCACGGCGCTGGGGGTGCGCAGACAGCTGCTGCCACAAGTTTGCTTCAGAAATACTTAAGATTTCAACAGATGAGGTGCAAGAAGCTGCCCCTGAGCCCACAAGGACCGACACCAGGTCCAAAGAGCTACCCGACTGAGCTGCTGCTAAGTCTTGAAGTGCTGTCAGAGGCGGCAGCAGCCGTGCAGCGCCAGCCCCTGCAGCTCAGACTGTCACGGTCCGCAGAGAGCTGCTGGCACTGCGAGCAGTGCTCACACAGAAGTCTCCTCTCTCTCGCTCTGCATTTCACAAAGCACACTCCAGCACAGTTTACACATTTAGATCTCTGTCCATTTGCCTCATTGTTACTGAAAAAAAAAAATAGAAAAATCGTTACCTGCCACCAAGTTCCAAACTGTTCTAGTGTGACAAAGCTGCATCAGTCAGTCCCGATCTACTCTTAAGAATGAAATCGAGAGCCCCTGGTTCCCTTTTCCTAATGACAGCGGTGCCTTGCAGAACAGTACCGGTGTTTCCGATCTGGAAACGTTTGGAATGCCCCAGCAGCGAGTAAACCGAGCACGCACACCGGAGAGACGGACTGGCACGCCAGAGAGACGGGCACGCCAGAGAGACGGGCAGACCGTGTACGCACGCGGGAACAGGTCTAAGGCTGAGCTCCTGCGGGCGCTGCGAGAAACACCGAATCGGAAGATTTCACTAATACCGGTCCCACTCCGCGGCCTGTCGCGCACGCCCCGCGCAGCACTACGGTTCGGATTTCTGAAACCCTGCTCCGGGGCAGTGAAAGGCGGCGCTGAGGCAGCCCTGGTCCCGCACCGGCCGCGGCTGCGGCCCGGCCTGCCCATGCGGGCACCGAGGTCACGGCCAGCCCGGTGCCGCTGCTCGGCGCCGCCGCCCGGTCCCACCTCGCGCCGCTGCGCCCCGCCGGCGGCGGCGCCAGGCTCACCTCTCGCCGCACGTTGAGCAGCGAGTAATAGTCCTCGTTGTCCGGCACCTCCTCCCCCAAGGCCGCCGCCATCTTCCCGACCTCTCACCCCGCGCCGCCGCGCGCCGGGGCGTGGCGTCAGCGCGGGAGCAGGCGCGAGGCGCGGCGCGCTCCTTGCCGCGCCCCACAGCGGCCCGGAGGTCCGACCGCTNGGCCTGCGCATGAGTGGGCAGGGCCCGCCCCAGGAAGCCGGCAGGCGAGGCGGGAGCGGCGCGCGGGCTGCCGCGGTGAGTGCTCGGGAGGGGCGGCCCGGCCCGGCCCGCTCACTCCTCGCTGTGGTCAGCCTCCATTTGCCCCGCCGCGTCCGGACTCGCGAGATAGGCAGGAGCGGCCCAGTTCCTTGCTGCGGCGGTGTCCCGGTGCCCCGGGGCGTCCCTCTCCACCGCGGTCGCTTCGTGCTCGCGCGCTCGGCTCGGCCGGAACGGGGCCGAGCGGCGGCTGTAGGGGCAGGCAGCGAGCTGGGCCCCGGGGCCAGCGGGCGGTCGTGGTCTATGTCCGTTTCGTGGTGCGCGAAGGAGGGCGAGCTGCTGGCGGCGGTGCCCCAGCCTCGGTAAGCTGCCCGCGGCGGTGCCTGTCCGGTCTGCGAGCCCTTTGGCGGTGGAGCCGGCACCGTGCGGCTGCCGCCGCTGTGCTTGGGGCAGCAGCCATGGGGCTTAGTAGGTTGCGCTCGAGTGGCCCCCGTAGAACGGTTGATCGCTTTCTCTGCGGGGTCAGCAATCGCAGGCGTTGCCCCGAAGCCTCTCGCCTGGCACGGGAAGATCATTCCCGCACCACAGTGTGACCCAAGTGCCTCCATCTCACGAGGAGCTCCTGGCGCTCAGGTTGACTTGCGGAGGTGCCCTGAGAGATGTGCAGCCTGTTGCAGTGCAGTGCCGTGAGGTGGAATCCTCTGACGGCACCGAGCAGGAAGGTGAGCGGAAGGTTACTCCGTGGTGGTTCAGAGCAGCTGCAGGGGGCAAACCATGGCTAAGTCTTGTTCTTGTTTGTCACCGGTGTAGATCTAGAGTGGTTGTCTGCAGGTCAGTCAAGCTGCTTTAGCTTCTCCCCACAGAGCACAGAATGTTGCCCCAGAGTTTGTGCTGTGTTGCCCTGCAAAGAGCAGATGGTCCCGGTGGTGGTTAATCACGAGGGGACACTCGGCAAGGCTTACTCAGTAGTGAAACAGAAGGAAATGCCCCAGAAGAGTGGGGAGCAGACAGAATTTTTAGCAGATGGACTTAATGTTCTGTGCCTCGTCGTGAAGCTTGCTGGAGGGCAGCCTGGGCGTTTGTTGGCTTTATCGATGTGGTAAGGTGGCTGGGAAGACAAACAAGGTTTTACCTGCTCGTGGCTGGATCGGTGTTTGTGTTGGGGTTGCTGGATTGTGGTCCTCAAACAAGACCTCTTGAAGACTACAGCCTAGGATCAAACTGGAACTGGGTTTTCGCATTCCAGAGCTTAGCTGATCTGTTTTGGGTTTTATCTTCATGTAACTTCTGTTTGAGAACAGCAGTGGTTTAATATTTAATGTTCTCTGTTCCATGGCAGTTAACAGGGAAGCGTTGGTGGTGTTCTAGCAGTTCCTGTAGTGAGATGTGCTGCTTAGGACTGGAGGTCCACACTCGCAGAGCAGCCAGAGATGGGTGTGCTGTGAGGCACCTGGCAGGGAGCTTTTCCTGAATGGAGCCACCTGCGAGACTCCTTCCTCTCCACGTGTTTTGGGATTCATTGAGTCTGGGCAAAAATGTGGAGTTCTGAGGATGTCAGTTGCCATGGCAACGTTGCTTCCTCTGGATTTTGGTCCTGTCGTAATTGTGCTTTTTCTGAGGTGGTTTGGGAGTTGTGAGGTGCTGGGGGATGTTCAGTGAGTGGGAATCCTCCTGCTCCCCAGGCAGATCCAGTGCCTTCTGGAGCGCCGCAGCTGCTGGCTGCCGGTTCTGGCCGCTGCTCGCCTGCATCACAGATGATTCAGGGAATTTTTTGGGAACAGTCCACAGATGTCACATCTTGGCAGGGAAATACAGG
The DNA here is from genome assembly GCA_013399055.1 of Ramphastos sulfuratus. Taxonomy (NCBI): domain Eukaryota; kingdom Metazoa; phylum Chordata; class Aves; order Piciformes; family Ramphastidae; genus Ramphastos; species Ramphastos sulfuratus. Next base: position 373,732 of record WBNM01028919.1, on the reverse strand, counting down.
AAGAGAGAAATACGAACTTGAGGAAGCTAAATATGAACTGTGCTTTCTAAGCATGCAGAGAGAGCTCTTTAAAACCCTAAACTGTAGCAAAAGCAGTGTGACAGCTATGGCAAAAAGCAGCTGGGGGAAGGATGCAGAAAGGGGAGCTCGTGTGTGCTTTGCTGGTTGGCCAAGCTTTGGTTCAGGGTGTAGTGTTCCCCTTGTCCATGTCACTGCAATGCAGTGTGGGACGAGAGAAGCAGACCCTAGCAGTGAGATTCTGACATTTTCCAGAGGTCACAGTCTGCCTCTGCTGCTCCTCAGAGACGTTGCTCGGAGTGCCCCTGTGGTCCAGGCACCTCTCTTTGCTGCTTGTGCTTTTCTGATGTTATTCTGTATTCCAGGTTTTTACAGACAGAACATATTCTGTCCTCTGCTTGAAAGGCTTTGATCATTCACCTGGAGAGCGAGCTGAATGTGGTGATCCTGACCATCACCATTCCCAGCTTCAGGCACTGGGGTGGGTGCTTGCTCTGAGTAAGCAGCGGGACAGGATGTATTCAGGAGGGGCTTCAGGATGGCTTGTGTGCTCTGGATGTGTTGGAAGGATGAGGAACACTCAGGTGCCAGTGTTCTGAGCTGAAAATAGGGCAGTAAACAGAGTGTCCCTGTCTGGAAAACTGGGTTTGAAGCTGAAAGTACTTCCATTAAGCTAAGGGAAACATAGAATGGCTTAGATTGGAAGGGACTTCAGAGATTGTCTGCTCCAGACTCCCTACCATAGGTTCTTGTGCTTCCCTGAGATCCTGGTGGGCCTTCTATAAGGTGCAGATGAGTTCCAGAATGGATTCAGCTCTGCTGCTTTACAGTCAGAGGCACCAGAGGTCTCTTAGCTGGTGTGTGGGCTGGGAGCCATCTTCCCCAGCCCTGGCAGAGTGGGTGGGGGCTGCCAACAGGCCTCGTTCAGCATCAGATTCTCCTTGTACCTGGAGCCGTTCAGCTATTGCTGGGAAATTGCCCCTGCACAAAGTGTTTGTGCTAATATTAACTTTAGTGCCAGCTCAGCTCAGTGGAGGGAAAAACTAGGAAGTGGCATAAATTCAGCCGAGCTTGTCAGGGCTGTCAGATTAGCACCTGATGAAGCTGCTGCCTCTAATGATCACCAGCAGCCAGCCGGGGAGCCTCTGCCGGGGGGGCTGTTAGACCTGTGATGGAGAGTCAGCTGGGGGCTCTCTGCCTTCAGCGGAGGGTAAAGCTCCCAGCAGAGTGATTTCTTTAAGGAAAAAAGAGCAAATGCAGGGATGCAGAGGAGCAGCCAACCCCTGCTCAGCCAGATGAATGCTGGCTGCTGCGTTTCGGTGTGGGGCTGGTCTGGCCCCCCTGGCTGGCGGGAGGAGCCCATCCGGATGATGCCTTTTCACGGATAAAAGATGCTATTGATTTGCTGTTACTGCTGGCCTGAAATGTGCACAGTGTGTCTGTGGAGCTGTGACAATCCTCCATCACTGGCTTTATGGGGAAAGAATGGTTATCGAATCTCTTCCCATCAAATATAATCTCTCTCTCTCTTCCAGAATTTGCCAGCCCCGGTGGGAGTCCCTCCTGGAGAAAATGGATTGCTTTTGTCTCAGCTTTTTGCACACTTGTGTTTAGTTTTAGTTTTAATCTGGCTCATGTGATAGGACACCAAGGCTTCCCCAGTGTTGCATTGCTTCTTTTTCAGACAGATAAACACTTTCAGCGTGTTTTAAGATAAAATAAAGGTGTTTGCTTGGCTGAGTCTCTCTGGCTGCTGCTGGGAGTTGTTTGCTCTGGGTGAGGCATTGCTCTGCTGCTCCTTTCCAGGCAGGTCTCACACTGACAGCTTTCAGCTGCTCACAGGTGAACTCGGGGTAAGTTTCTGGAGCCAACACAGCCTGATTGATTTTTGGATGAATGACACTGGAGCAGAGAACACGACTTGCTGAACTATCTGCTTGAGGAGCAGTGGCTTTTGAACTTGAACAGTGGCAAAAATATGCTGTCAGATTTGTCCTTTCCTCTGTGCAGCAGGTGACTGACTGTGGGACTTTTTCCTTTCAGGGAGGAAACAGCAACATGAATTCATAGATGATGAGTAGGATGCCAAAGCCAGAGATGACAGTGCTCTTGAAGAAATGCTGGGTAGAACAAAAAGGTAAAAGGATCAGCTGATGGGGTGCGTTTGGAGCCTGGGGGAGTTCATGTGGTACCTTTCCTTGTGAACCAAGCAGCAGAGCCTTTCACACCCTAGCTGAGTGTTCGGAGTTCTCTTCTCTGCTTGGGTGCAAGGACACTTCTACTCCTGACCCACTCTTGCCATGCCTGGGTCTTCCCCAAAGCTGTGGTGTTCCGTTGCTGCAGTCCCTGCCGGACCAGTGCTTTGCAGACTGTCCCTGTGCGCCCAGCTCCAGCAGCAGTCCCATTTCCACCTGCAGCTTGCTGCTGAATCAGCCTCACAGTCAGACCAGGTTGTCTTCTGCCCTGCTGTGTGGTGAGGACAAAAAGAGAAAGGAGAGATAAACTCAAGCAGTTACTTTACAGCTAGTGCCACTGCTGAGGTGCTGTCCCCTGTCCCAAACCTGGGTAGATGCAGGCAGTGAACGTTATCTGGACCATGCCATAAGCAGGTTACCTCCACCCTCTGTAAGTTGCTTGCTGCTACTCTGCTGCGTCTTACTGCATTTTGTGTTCATGCTCTGGAGGTGCCCAGAGGAATTGCTGCTTATTGGCTTCTCCAGTGTGAGAAATTATTTCTGTAACTGAGGTGTGATGGTCCACTGGGGGCTGTGGGGAGGTAAGAGGCAGATGGAAGTCCACCTGCAGAGCCTGCAGGAGAAGGGCCTCCCTTACACCCCTCCAATGGTAGCAGAACTGGCCCCAGCATCTGCCAAGGAGCAAGGCAGTCTTTGCTGGTAAGATGAGGATCTGGCATTGTCACGCTTGGTTGTGGGAGACTGACCTTAATCCCCCAGAGGCCAAAGGCAAACCTCCTTGGGAGTGTCCCAGTCTTGTGGTCATGAGCTGCCTGTTGTCCCCTGCCTAGGCCCTTCCTGGCAGCAAGACTTTGTGGGCAGAAGGGCGTTTCTGTGGCAAGCAGATCAGGACAGTACGAGAAGCAGGCTGAGGCGTGAGGAGTTGACACCCATTCATAAATAACAGTTCTGTTCTGCTGGAGCTGCTGTCTTCAGAACAACGACCAAGGAAGGGTTTGCTGTACTTTAGTGTTGGTGCTAGTTTCCAGAAGATGTAGAGCTTGCCAGAAATCCAAACTGTCGCACTTTGGATGTGAGAAACATGTAGGGATTACTGGCCCATTTTCCCTGGACATCCTTGGTGGCTGGAAGCAGGGAACCTGTGCTCCCTACCAGCTATTCTCTCTCCAAAATCAGCCTCCAGCTTATCTGCAGCAGAACAGTTCTCTGAAATCAGTGACTTCTGCTAGGGCAGTGAGAATATTGTTTGGGCTTAATTCCACAGGTTGATTTTTGCCTCCATTTCGCAAAATTCTCTTTCTACTGTTGCTGTGATAAAAAGCTGCTCTGGATGCTGCAGGATGCCCCCAAACCCTTGTTCTGTTCAGCCTGTACAATGTCACAGAGGAGGAGCCACTAGATTCGGCACTCTTGATGACAAAGCAGTGACTTGTCCCATGTCCTTTGGGAAATGTCCCTGGGTGTGAAATGCTGTGGCAGTAGCTTGTGACCGCAGGGTGGGTTTGGAAGGGGCTGGGACTTGCAAGAGCTGCCCTGATGATGCTGTTGGGAGTTCAGTGGAAGGGGAGTGTTCAGAAACACCTTAAACAGTGATTAGCAAATCTGTGCTGATGTCAGTCCGTGCTTGGGAGGATCTGATAGCTGAGGTTTCCCCTGCACATCTCTGCTAAGGCTGTGCCTGCTCTGAACTCAGGGGTAAACCTGTTCTGCTCCTTGAGTTTCTGCATCCTCCACCATTGGTCTGGGAAGCCTCCACTCTGCTCAGGCAGGAGTGCAGTCAGCACTGGCACGAAGTTGTGTCCTCGTGGCTGTGCCCATTCCCCAGAGCCAGGGCTTGCAGCCCAACCCTCCTGCTCACTGCTGGGGACTGTGGCTCCCAGCCAGCATAGCTGGGTGCATGCCTCAGCACCCCTGAGCTCAGCACTGCAGTGGGGCAGGCAGAGTGGGCACAGGGAGATGGGTTTGCAGTGGTTTGCCCCAGAGCCCTGTGTCCCATTGCTGTGCTATTTGTGGCCCTGAGCACACATGCTGCTGGTGCTTTGAGGTGCCCAGTGGCCACTCACTGCGCTCAGCATCGCCTCTGCCAGCTCTGGCAGCAGTGTCTGAAGAGCTCAGATAGGAGCAGGTTTGGCATCATCAGAGCTGCCCTGCAGGCACCATGCCTTGGCCCTTGCCAGCTCCTCGCTGTTCCTTTCCTGCAGCACGTGGTGTTTTACCTGAGCCCGAGGATGGGCACCTGCCTCCAGACCAGCTCCTGTGCTGCTGCTTGTGCCCTCACTGCTGTCTGCACTTAGGCTCTCAGCTGCAGGACAGCACAGGGGTCTGTGCCCTGCTCTGCTGCAGCTCTGCCAGTGCTTCAGTTTGCTGGCAGCAGTGGGGCTCGGGGTGCTGGTTGTCACTCAGGTGACACAGCCTGAGTGGCAGAGCAAGGGGAGGGGAAGAGGATGCTCACCTGAGAGAGTCTGGGGCTGTGCAGCTTCACCTCACCTCCGGATACAAATTCTCCTCCTCAGACACCAGTGGAGCTTTTTAAGGCACTGCCACTGCTCATGCCTAGCCCTTGCCTTGCAGGCACAGGAGAAGGGAAGGGGAGTCATTCACTTGTGTGCTTTGATCTGAGAGTTCAGCCTTACTGCTTTCTGTAAGTGCTTTGTCAGACAACATTTCTTAGTCGCTGTGTTTGAAGATCTCACCCTCAGTGTCAGGCAGGCAGCTGGAGGAGGTGCAGTTAGAATGCCTCCACATCTGAAATACTTGAGTGCCAGCAGGGCAGAGAGTGCTCATCAATGCCTTTCAGCAGGACCATCTCACTCAGCAGTGGCTGGCACTGCAGCTGCTGCTCCTCACCTGTGCCCTGGGCATCCATCAGCTGACTACTGGATGGAAACTTTTCAGAGGGGAGAGGTGGGAGAGGTTTGAATCTCAGTGTGAGAGGTGTAAAGCACATACTTGGTATTGCCGGCAGGAAGAACTTCAGCATTTTGGCACCTCCCTAACTGGCAGATCATGTACCCCATGAGAGGAAGGGAGCAGGACAGCCACGTGCTTGAGCTTCCTGGTATGGCCTTCCAAGAGGCCTTTTGCCTCTCCCACCTTAAATGGCACAAGAAAGGAAGCAAATGACCAAATAAGGTGGAAAACAATTTGCTTCCAAAGGGTTATTATAGCAGTGACAAGGCATTTGTTAAAGGAGTCTTGCATGACACACCTGAAACTGCTTAGTCTGTGTGGCTGGAAGTCCCTGCACTGATACAACCACTTCCAGTGATCCCACTGCAGCTTCTCCAACCAGACCTTGTTTGCTTTTGGTCAGTCATTTGCACTTCAACATTCCCGTGAAGCTACTTAATTTTCTTAAGCAGGAAGAGGTGTTGCAGAGATGGACACTGTGCAGCACTGGGGTACAGGTTTTATGGCTTAGTGGGAGATGCAGGTGGTAGGAGCTCACTGGGAGTGTGGAAGCCAATTCCAGCCTTCATGGGGCTCTTACCAGCTCCACAGAAGAGATTTTGTGACAGTTGTTTTATTTAGGAGTGTCTGCTAATTCTGCATGTGCCTCCCACTCCAGGGAGTTTGTGGCAGTTATTTTAAGCTGTGTGTTGTGTTACTCGAGGTGAGTTGGTGCTACGCCTGCAGTGCTGCTCAGGGTTGCACAGTGAGGTCTGCAGCACTGTGAGCATGGCAAAGGTGTGCTCATGGCAAGTGGTGAGGCAAGCTGCACAGGCTGCTGGTGTGCATCCAGGTGGATCAGAAGGTGCTGGACTTTGGGTAGGTGTTCAGATGAGGTTACGCTAACCCGGGCTTTCGGAAGGTGCTGTGCATTGATGTCCTGGCAGTCCTGGTGTCCCCTTAGAGAAAGGCTGAGCACAGCCTGATGCTGTCAGAAAGAGAACGGCTGCCACTTAACAGCAAGAGCGACACTTCATAAGGACCCTCTGCAATTTATAACTCAGTGAGAAGGGTGATCTGTGTGGGGATATTCTGTCCTTGGCCACAATTCTGCATTCCTGACAGGATCACGTTCCTGGCTTTACCTTCATGCTGTCCCAGGCTGAAATATTTCATATTTAACACTCCGGGCTCTATAAATAATTGACGTGCCTGGCTCGGCCGCTGAAGATCAGCAGCAAATTGTGTTGTGAATAATGGGGTTCTTCTGCATTCTTCATGCCTTCACATCTTCATTTTCATTCTGCTGCTGAGAGGGTAGGAGTTGATATACCCCACATGAAGAAAAAACCTGTCCCTGTCCCAGTGCTTCAGGAGGAGTTTAGAGGAGAGTCAAGAACTGTCCGGGTGAAGAGAGCTGCTTCTGCAGGCTCTGCTTGCTCCGTTTGTGCTTCCCACTGCATGCAGCTCCTGTGGGCAGACAGGGAAGAGTTGCTTTAATGGTTACACCAGACTTAGGCAAACGTAGAAACGAAACTCAGCTCTGTAGCTCAAACAGATGAGAAAAGATTAAAGCAGTCATTTGTGTCCACAAGAACTTGATGGCATAGGAGGAAGACTTAGTGTTGTACAGCACCGGCCTCGCACCTCCGAGAGAACTGGAGGAGCTGCACTGCTCTGGGAGCACTGTGAGCAGATCAGGACTGATTCCCGCTTGTGATCCTGGAGTTAGGCTGCCATTTGGTTTATCTGCTCATGAATAATGATGAATAGTCAGGGAAGTGCCTTCTCGTTTGTAATTTCCAGCATGGCAGAACCCAGTGGTGATGGAGTCCTTTACACTTTCGAGTTAGCGATTTGAACAATAATGGTTTGCAATTGAAACTGGGAGTGCTCTGCTCTTCCTTAGTGCTGCTTCCTCGTGGGGCAGACAATCAGTCTCAGGAGCATGTGGGCGAGGACCAGCTTTGGTAACACTGTGACAGGTCTTGGGGCACAGGGCACAGCCTGCCTGGGGCTGTCACCAGGAGCTCCTTGGGAATAAACTGTCTCTGGCTTCCAGCTCCTGAGTCTCTGGACTGAATGCCTCCTGCCTACCTTGTCATTATCATGTCTTCTCCTTTAGTTCTTGTGTTCCTTGGTGGTGTTTTCCATTACTCATCCTTCTGTTTGCAGTGCCTGAGGCTGACATTTTCCCACCTTGGTGACTGGAGTTTGGCTCCTCAATCCACATGCACTCAGTTAATGGAGACCTCAGCCCAGTCCAGAGGAGCTGCTTAGTGTCCTGGAAGAGATATTTGTTGAAAAGCAGGAACAGCCATTTGGGAGCTTACCTTCAGGGGGTCTTACACCCACCTTCCTTTGACTGTTTGCTTTAGCTGCCACTGGAGAGCTGAGAGCAACCTGGCCTGATAGCCTTTCCCTGGGGTACCGCTGCTGAGTGTGTGGGATTCATGAGCTGGCACTGCCACCTCTGCCAGCAGCTGAGCTGAGAGCTGCTCAGCCACTGCCCCAAGCAGAACCAGCTGCATGCCAGTGCTATGCCCACAGCTTGACCTTGCTGGGTGTTTGTGGCACTGGGCTGTTCTTCTTGCTCAGAGTAAGTAACGAGTGGGGATTTGCCTGATTGAGGGGGAGAAGGGTGGGATATGGGGGAAAGCACTCCCAGGGCAGTGTAGGGTGATGGCAGCTCAAAACCCTGTACAAATTTGACACTCTTCAATGTCCCTTACTGAGGACTGCACTAATTGATAACTGAGGCTGCTGTGGGTGACAGTCATGTCAGCTCCTTAAACTAAATAACTTGATTGTCTTATGAGAACAGAGAGCAATGAGAAACGTCCTGAATATCCTGCAGGAAATTGTCTTTACTAAATCTAACTCAGCATTTATGAGCAGTGTTTATATTGTTTGACTTTGCCAGAATTACATAAACAGGGGAAATTTGTTAATGTGAGTTGACTACCAGAGTAAATCACAGCCTCATTAGTCTTTTTTTTTTTTTTTTTCCTGGCTAAAATTAGAATTTGATATAATGGTCAATAGACATTTTCTTTAATTTTTGAGACATAATTTCTAACAGCTAATCCAAATTGGAGAAAGTTGCTGCAGAATTGAAAAAATAAATTATCTGAATGTTCTGGTGACTTACTGGTAAATCCCCTTAGCTGGAAGCTTTAATTTCCCTCATATTTCATATTTTCTCTAGCTGGCTTTTGGGTGTGCATTAGAGCAGCAGGTCTGTTACTCTCAGTGCTGCCAGTGTGCTCAGGGCATGAACCAAAGGGAAGGCAGCGCCTGACCGATTCTGTTGGGGAAGGAGGCATGTGCCTGATGTGCTCAGCATCCTCCTGGGTCCTGCTGGCTGCAGCACAGTGCTGGAGGTGGGCACTGTGTCAGGCAGTCCCCAAGCTGTCTGATCTTGTCCCAGAACCAGTGGGGCTCCAGCCTTGCACACCCAAAGCAGCCCTTCTGCAGCCAGCTGGTGCCAGGGTAGAGGAACAAAGTGGCTCTGTCCTTGCTCTTGCTTAAGCAGGTGAATGCTGTGCCCGGTGTACAGGCTGCCAGTTTCAGCAGCAACAGGCACTTCGTGAGGCTCTGCACAGCAACTCTATCTTTCCTCCAGGGTGCACTGAAAGGGCTCCTGCTCTGGAGTTACGCTCTTGTTTAGCCTGGTGTAAATTCCTTGCCGCCAAAAGAGCTTAATTAGAGATTATTTGAATGTAGAGTTTATGGTTTGAGGAAAAGAAACAGGCTTAGAGCTGCAGAAGAACAGGGAGAAGAGTGTGTCCAGGCCCTGGGATGTGGAAGGTGGCCACGCCTGGCTTGCTGGTGTAACCTTTCTGGCTGCAGCTCCAGGGAATGGGTGTTCTCCCTCAGCTTCCACATGTTGTTTGGGGCAAGCTACTTTGGTAGCAGAGTCTCTGGAGGAACTTTCTGAAGAATTGCCTGTTTTGGAATATTTCTCTGGGTTTGTTGAAGCTGGGGACTGACACTTGGACTGCACAAAGCAGAGGGCAGCCTGGTGAGGTACTAGGGGATTTGCACATGCACATTGGCTTGGTCAAGTCCTGGCTTTGTTCCCAGCAGAAACAGCTTTTATTCTACACGTGGAGAGAGGAAAGGGCAAAACCATTTCATTTCTGTCACTGAGGGTTTTTTAAAGCATCTCTGCCCACACTTTTAAGGGTATTTTTCTAAAAACACCTAGCATTCCTTGCTTTCAAATCATGGAGGCACTCTGTGCACACAGTGACAAAGAAAGGGAGCTCCAGCACTCATTGCAGCTTACAGACCTGGCTGGATTGTTTTGCTTTTTGGTGTACACAGTGGATATACAACTCAATGACTATATGTAACAGGGTATTTGGAATTATTTTTCACAGTTTCACTTCTGAACTGAGCATGCCAAAGCAGCACATTAACCCAATTAACCAAGCCAGGTCCACATCTGCCAGGCAATGACAATGGAGACTTTCAAAAGGTCTTGGTGTTTCACCTCCCTCTTAACGACAAACCAAGCAGCACATGCCAGAGCAGCAGCAGTTTTTATCAGTCTGCTGGTAAAAAATATTCATGATCCAGACTGCAAAAACTCTGGGCACATCTACCTCCTCCTGGCTTGTCAGCTGGAGGTGGCTCTGTGTTTGTGCCCCCAGAAAGGTGAGACGGAGGCAGTTCCACATGCAGAGTTCTGTGGTTTGGTACCTCCCTGCTGTAGCAGTGATTAGACCTTGGATTTTAAACGGTGGGGAGCTGGGAACTTGAAAGATACCAGCAGCACTTCAGTTCAAATGCCCACTCTCTTATCATTTTATTGCACAAGGAATTAAATGGAAATATTTGGGGCTTTGCTGGCATGCATGAAAAAGCCCTGTTGAGATGGCAGCTGTAATGTTACACAGCTCACACTGCTCCAGTAACCCACAGGCTGCATGATGCCAGGTGCAGAAGAGTCACTTTGCTAGGTGGGGTTTTGCTGCTGGTAGAAAAGCTTCTGCTGAGGCAGAGGAGGAGCTCATCAGCTGTGTGGAGTGGAGTTTGTGCACTGCTTCAGTCACCTCTCAGAATGCCTCTTTCATCGTCATCCACACCAACTCTCATCATCTCCATGAACCGGGAAGGACCTAGAGAGCCAGACAGTGCTCCTGAAGCCCTTCCTAGAGCAGGTTCCTCACTGCTGTAGAGCCAAGGCAGGCTGATTTAGTTTTGGGAGGAGAGCTGTTGGCAACCAGTTCCATGGAGTTCCTCCTTTCCCAGACTGGAAGGGCTGGGAGAAGGCAGCTGGCGTCCCAAACAACCTTGTCAGTCAGACCACATGGACCTCATTAATGAGCCAGAGAAGCACAGAAGGAACTACTCGAGCTTTGGAGAGGAGAAAGAGATGGACACTTGTGCAGACGTGTAGCTGACTCTGCATTTAATTACGTCTCTGGGTGATCTCAAGGTCTAACCCCATGTGGAGTACCTTATGGTTATTTGTTCTTCAGAGTGTGCAAGTGAATAATGCAGCGAGGGCTGGGCCCAAAATAAACGTGCTCATCTCCCTGACAGGAGCAGCAGGCCTGTGTGGGCACAGTTGCTGTCTGGGTGCCTGCCTGTGACTCTGCCGTGAGCATGGGGTCTGCGCAGCCCAGGCTGGGCAGCGCTCTGGGGTGGGTGTGTGGGGAGTGGCAGCGTGAGGCTGTAACTTGCAGTAGGTATCTTAGCTCCACCATTTCTCTCATCTCCTCACCTAGTCTTGCCTGGATGTCCAAATGGAGGCTTGAGCCCTGGCTGAATGCCAGCCTCACACTCATTTTGGGCAGGCGACTGGCATGCCAGAGGTGAGCTGGTTCTGAGGGGCAATGGGGAGGCTCAGAGCACCTTGGCTAGCCTGAGTGCCTGTCTCTTGCTGCAGAAGAGATCACAAAGTAGCTCTGTCTGTAGGGGAGAGGCACTGGCACCTGCCACCCTGTTGGAGTGCTGAGGATGGGGTCAGTGTGGGCCAGCCCTCCATGTCTGAGTGAGATGTCACCTCAGCATCAGGAAATGGGCCTCTAGCTCTGACTGCAGAGCTGTGCCTGATTTAATCCGCGCTCTGCTTTTGCCCTAAGGCAGGCTGCGAGGAGCACCAGCTGAATGGCCATCTCCTCTTGGAGAAATGTCCAAGGAGAGACACGTTCCCTGGAGATCCCCAAGACAGTGGCAGCTCCTTGCCAGCATGGCAACTAGAAAAGTGTCCAGCATCTCTTGCACAGCTGAAGGAAACAATTATTGTGGCTGATCTTGTAGCTGCATTAATATTTGTGTGTATTTATAGGACAGAGGATACCAGATTAGCTTTATGACCATCAGGGGTGAGGCTGTCTTCTTAGAGCCTCTTCATCAATGTGCCTTTCACGGTCCATGAGATTAGCAGCTGCTGAAAATAGGAAAAAGGAATTTTCCTTTCTTCTGCCTTAGAAGAGACCCATCACATCTTACCCCTTTTTCGTCTTGGCTTGAGAAAGGCTTCGCTCTTTTTTTGAAACCATAGCGCCACCAGGTCTGCTTAAAGAGTTCCACTCTCCTGAGGATCTAAGGGGGAATATCCCTTTTGCCTCTTTAGTCACACACATCAAAGGAAACAACCGTTCCAGTCCTTGTTTGCATTGTGCAGGCATTAGATGTGGTCCAGTTACAGAGAGCTCTGCCGGAGGAGGCAGAAGTGCCCATTTGCAAGCCTTGATGGAGATTGGGAGGAGGCCTGGCCATGCAGAGTAGGTTGTAGTTCCATGGTACTTTATGTTTGTAACGGGACAGAGCAATTCCTTTGGCTTCTTGGGAGACTCTGTACAGCTCAGGCTCCTCGCCTGTATCTGAAGGCTCTGGGTGTAGGGCAGGGGCTGTAGAGCTGTGACCCATCAGCCCGTTTCTCACACGGGGCACCTCACAAACTGTTCCCCTATGTCTGCAGAACTCCTGCAGGCTTGGTACGTCCCGTCGGTGATGGTAACCTGGTTGTCTTTGCAGGTCACAAACCTTCACCTCGCTGCTACATACGACTCCAAGGGTGGCTTTTACTCTCCCAGCATTGTGCTGCCCACTCAAAAGCAGCCTGGCCACTGAGGACAGCAGGCAGAGCTCTGACTCCTCAACAGCACTGGGGTGGTGGCTCCACAGCCGCGGGGATATTTCGGGCAGTCCCGGGGGGTGCCTCTGCTGTGGTTTCAAGAGGTTTGTGTTGCACTCCCTCCCGTAGCTCTTGGGCCATTCTGCACCCTCCGCTCCAGACGCATGGGATGTGCAGGGTCGAGGCTAATGTGAACCAAAGGGGTCAAATTGGTGCAGGTGCAGACACCCATTTAAAGGCTTTGGAAAGGCCCAGCCTGAGGTGCTGTTTGCTAAGAACTTGCAGCTCCCAAGTTCCAGTTCAGGTACGGGGGCTTGGAAAAGCGGTGACGAGAACCACCCCTGAGCCCACCAGGGACCAAAGGGGCCGTGGGCGACTGCAGGGAGGCAGAGGTGACCTGCGGGGCCTGGCGGGCCCGGTCGGTTGCTCCCCTGCCCGGCTAGAGCTGCCGGTGTGGCCGCAGGCCCGGCGGGCTGCGGGGGAACCTGAGAACGGCGGGACTTTTATTGTTCTGTTAACGGCCGATGGTAAACCCGAACTGGCACCGCCGGAGGTCTCCTGCTGGGCTGGCCGGACCGGCTCGGCTCTTGCTGCTGGGAAGCAGTACCGTGGCTTCAGCGCGGCTGTGGCAGAGTGCAAGCTGGCGTTGCCGGTGCCGCTGCCCCGCCGTGAGAAGGCCTGGTCCCGCCGCTTGCCCCGGTGACCGGGCGTGTAGGACCGGACCGGGCGGCGGGGTTGCCCCCGCCAGGCGGGCGGGGCGGACGCGAGGATTGGCTGCCGGGCCGCCCGCCGCACCAATCGGCGGCTTTGTTTAGGGTTACAGGGCGCGGAGGGGGCGTGCGCCCGTCGGGGCCGCCTGCAGCCAATGGACAGGACGGGGGGGCGGTGGCGCCGGCGGCCGCCCGGCTCTCCTACCCCATTGGCCCCGCATGCAGTCACTCTGGCGGGCGGCGCTCTTCGTTGGCTGCCGGCGCCGGCGGCTCCGTGCGTCAGTCGGCGCGTCCGGCTTCCTCCGCGGCGCGATTGGATCTGGCGGCTGTCAGTCGCGCGGCGCCACTTCCATAGTGGCCGCTGCGGCCGTCAGTGAAGGGCGGTGTCCCGCCCTCTTCGTCTTCCCGGCGCCGCCGCTGAGTGGCTGCGGCACGTGTCACTGAACCGCTGCCGCACTCCTATTGGCGAGACGCTCTGTCCATCGCGCCCATCCCCTCCGTGCGCTCTCCCTTCGCCCGCTGCGATTGGCTGCCACGGGTGTCAGTGTGGCGGCTCCCCCAATGGGCGGCGCGGGGTGTGCGCCGTGCGCGCGGGGTGGCCGGCCCGGCGGCGGCGGCGGCGGCAGCGGGAGGAGGCGGCGCGCGCCTGGGTCCCGGTCGCGAGGAGGCGGAGGAGGATGTGGCGCGCGGAGGGGAAATGGCTGCCGAAAACAAGCCGGAAGGTGAGAGCGCGGCCGGGCCGGCTCCCGCTCCGCGCCGTNCGCCGCACCGGGGCCTCCGCGCCGGCGGGCAGCGAGAGGGCCGTGGGTGGGCGCTGCTGGGGCGGGCGGAGCGGCGCCCGGCGGGCGGCGGGCTCGGAGGTGAGCGAGGGGAGGGTTCGGCCAGCGCTGCCCGGCCCCGTCGGTAGAGTAGCTGCGACGAGGGTGCGTTGCGGGCGCAGAAGGGATGCCGGCGCGCCTAACTCCGGCCGAAAGTTACCGGCACGGCGGGAGCCGGGTGCGCCGTGTCCGCAAGGGGGTAGCGCTGCTCCGCCCGCCCGCGGCCCCCCTCAACGAGGCGTCCGGAGGGAGCTCGGCTGGGGAGCGGGGCTGGTGGGGCGGGTCGTGCCGGCGTCTTTCTGGGGACCGTGCGAATCGCCGCTAATATTTTTTGTTATTTAACCAAAGTTTGTCCGAGCAGCTGGCGGAAAGCGCAGCAGCCGCTACCGACCCCACCACCCGCTGCTTCCCATCAACGTGGCGTAGCGCCCCGGGACCGCCGTCAGCCCCAGCTGTGTTTTGACCGTGCCGGGATCCCGGGGCCGAAGCCGGAGCCACTCGGGCGCGGCCTCGCTCGGCGCAATCCAGGCGGTACCGGGTGTCAGGCCTCCATCTTACGGAGAGGGTGGCTGAGGGTTTGTGTCCTGCCACTGACCAGTGGCTGCCAGACCCAAACTGGGGCATTTCCTGCTCCCGCAGGCATCACCGTGGCCGGGCCCCCACAGCTGGAGGCATCGGTTCGGGATTTGCTGCCTCGCTGCTACAGCAAACTCACTGCTCCTTTTTAACCCATTCCCGTGCTTTACCGGGAAACCTGTTCTGGTTTAGGGCTGTTGTCCCGAGGTCAGGGGGCTTTAGGAATGTGTTTTTGTTGGCGGTTCTTGTTTTACAGCAGGTGCAGAGCCTCAATGGATACAGCCAGCCTTGGTTTGCTTCTTGCCTTACCCAGCAAGGTGGAGGCTGAGGGAATGTCCTGCAAAAATGTGCATTTTAAGTAGTAGTGGTGATTGCGAGTGCTGTCTGCTTCATCTTTTCTTAATCTTTTTGATGCTCCCAAGTTTGTTCATTCCATCTTTCCTGTGGTCTGGACATTGCCTTTTCCTATTTGCCCTGAAACAGGTGATTGGCTTCATTGAAGCAGTAAAATAGCGACTGGCTGATAGGAGGTAAATGACAGAAGAATCTGCCTGGGCTTCCAGTGGCTCTTTAGGGGATGGAGATGGTGTCACCAGAGCATGCTTGGGCTTGATTCTCGTGTTGGGCTTTCAGAGCCAGCGTGTGGTGACGTTTTTGTGCACCAAGCACCGACTTCGGTCTTGTTGTTCTCGTGAGTCCACAGCTTTACAGCACCAGGCAGATGGGTGCTCCTTGGCCTGGGCAGGTGATTGGGCCTTAATGCTTGTTGGGTGCAGCTTTGATCATGGTTTGTGTTGGTTACTGAATGCTGTGGCCATTGAGGTGTGCGAGGAGATGGGTCCCCAGCGGCGCTGTCTCTTGTGCTGCAGCCCAGCGCAGGAGATGCTGCAGAAGCCACTGGTGTGCCCTGTGTTGGTGCTGTGGTGCGATGGCTCCCTGGGCTGCTCAGTTCCCAGCTTAACGCTTCCTACCTGTGCTGAGGTGGGAGCTGAGCGTCTCCAGCTGGGCTCAGTACCAGTGCCTGTGGTGTTCTCGTAGTAAGCGCACAGAGCAGCTCCCTGCGCTGACCTAGTTCTGGGGTTTATTTCAAGGAGGCAAAGATCTGAGCCATTCATTCCTGAAACTTCAACTCTGCCTGTCGGGAACTTTGCTGGGAAATGGTTCTAAAGCCTAGCTGCAGCCTAGTGCAGGTGCTGGAGGAGCAAGCAGGAGGCACTTTAGGGTGTTGGTACTTGGGAGCAGATCTCTTAATGGGCTGTTACTGGGGAGCGCTGCTCCAGTCAAAGTGCAGGAGGAAGGAGCCTTGTGAACAGCAGGACACAGCTCTACAGACCCACAGGTCCTGGCACTTCCCTGCCGTGCCCAGGCCAGGGCTTCTCATGCTTGGCGAGCACAGAGCAACCTTGGAGGAAGGTGAAGGTTTGAAGTGAGGCTGGAGTTGCTGGTCTCTGGCTCCAGGAGAGATTTCCATGGTTCTGAAAACTTGGGTGAGTTCCCTCTTCTCTGGTTTCCGCAGGCAGGGTAAGTTGGGCTTGCTGACCAAGCAGCCCTTTCCATCCCTGCAGCAGAGCTTGTATGGCTTGTGTCGCTCCTGCTGTGGTTTCTGTGTCAACTAGAATGGGAGGAGTGACCCTCAGAGGTGCTGTCTTGGCAGCTGTGATGGACTTGATCGAGAGGGTGTCCCTAAGTGAAAAAAAAGGGGTTAGAAAATGTTCCAAATAGAATGTGCATGGAGGACCTACCTACAGCTTGCCAGGCTCTCAGGGATGAGTGTCTGAAACAGGCCTTCAAAGCACAGCAGAGCCCGTGAGGTCGGACACAACCTGGGTGTTTTGTTGTGCCCACCAGGTTCTGCTGTCTGCAGCTGTGGGATTTTGTGCAGGGTGGGAGGTGGGCAAGGCATGAGGTGGCACTTGTCCCATCACTGCCTGTGAGCTGGGGACTCTGGAAGGGGTTGTGCTGTGCTGGGGTTGGTGTTGATCCTGACCAAGAAGAAAGTTGGGACTTCAGCTTTCAGGGAGTGCTGAGGCACTGTTTGGGCAACAAAGTAGTTTATGAAACAAACCAGCAGGGTTTGGTTGTTAAACAGCCAATATTTACCTTGCTCCGCAGAGTGTTGCGTAACATTTACTGCTTAGACAAACCTGAGCTGCTGGGAGCCTGCTTGAGTGGGATCCTGCCACAATTCTGTGCTGTGCTCCCTGGCAGGACCCAGCCGTGATGGCACACGGATTGCTCTGGCACTCGGTTCAGGCCACTCCTTGCCCCACGGTTTTGCTGAATTGCAGCAGTTGGGATTCCACCAGAATGTATGTTACCAGAAGTAAAGTGCCTTCTGGTGAAGGTCATAAACCTTCTGGGAAGGCTGCGGGCCAGCAGGACAGCCTCAGAGAGAGGACTCCAGCAGCCTTTCCCAATAGCGAGAGCTGTGCCGAGCTCCATTTCTCTGAGCACCTCTGCTGGTGTAGCTGTTTCACTTGCAAGGTTCCTGATGCAGGGCAGGGGGCTTGTTTAAAGCTCTAAGATCTTAATCCAGCTCCACGTCTCTTCTTGTTAATGAATTTCCCAAAGACTTTGGCTCAAAGGATTCTTGGTTTCTGTATGTGGGTTTTTAAAGCTTCTTCTGGAGGAAGGTTTCCTGCAGATGTTGTAAGTCAGATTTCATCTCCTGCATTGGGAAGCACTGAGGATTCTGCACAAGTAGGGTTAAAACAAATGTTATTAAAATGTCATCTTTCAGGACTTGGTGCTGGCTTTCTTACTGGTATTTTTTAATGGTTCTTCTCAAACGTGCAGTCCAAGTCCTGCTTGCAGTGGTCTTTGTTAGAAAAGGAAGGGGCAGCAGCTCTCCTACCTCTGTCTCAGCAGCCTTCAGAAAGAGGAAGCTGGAATGTGACCTTCCTGGTTTAGTGTCCCTTCTGTCTCTGATTCAACAAGCCAAATATATCTGCGGGGGTAAAAAAAAACAAACCCACAAGCTCAAACCTTCCCATGAATGGAATGAGGCTGGTGGAGAGCATGGTGGGATACAGTGCTGGGTAATCAGTGCAGGGCTTCCAGCAGCATCCTCCATGTTTCCTGGCTTCCTCTACCACACCTTGCTGAGTTGTCTTTTAGTTCTTCCCCTATCTTTGTGCCCTATTTTTGCCTTTCTGTGCTGTGCCCACCCTGGTGTAAGCCCTATGGATTGTAGAGGGTGAAAGTGTTTGCAGGTGCTGGCTTCTGTCTTAACTCCCATTTTTGGGGTGTACAGCCCTTCGTCTGGGGTGATGCTGAAGGTGCAGCAGCAGTTCCAGCACTGGGTAAGCAAGAGCAGACTCCCAGTATCACTGGGGATGGTAAGTGGTGTCCTTATGCTCTTGTTGCCTCTTCAAGGCATGTGGATTTTCCTTGCCAGTTCTCTGGGTTGGTTTCCAAACTCAAACTGTTCATGGTGTTTAGAAAGAACCCAAGTGAAAATCTCCATGGCTGGTGGCTGCCAGTGAAGTGGCTCAGGGTAGGTCATGTCCTCAGCCTTGGCCAATTCTTTGGGCCTCTGGCAGGTGTGGTGCTGCGAAGGTTTGAAGTATTGAGAGATGTATAAATGGTTTGGTTTTGCTAGGCTTGGCTAATGACATTGATCCCTGCTTGGTTTCATTGCAGTTGAATTTGATGATATAATTTTAGTGAGAACCAAGGGATGAAGGAGCTGATGACAGGTCTGAACCAAGCAGGTTGCCAGTGATAGTGAGCAATGGCCTTATCCTTCTGTTGCGCTTGTCATGCCCAAAAGCCACCCCGTAGAAGTCATCTGTGAACATGCTTAGGAGCTGCAGGAAGAGGTTGAAGTGACTGCACTGTTGTAGTACTCATAAAGATTGGTGTAAAAGGAACTGCTCCTGGGCACCTCCTGAACTGGACCAAGTTCTCCTGGCTCCTGTGGTTAGTGGGGTGCTCCAGACTGCTGCCAAAGAGGGGAGAGGAAACGAGGAGCCTGTGAAACAGAGGAGCCAGTGGTGTTGGCTAGGGAAGCAGCCCGAGTGCTGAGCACAGTGATAAATGCGGTGTCAAAACTAAACAGCTACTTGTGCAAAGCAGAGGACCCTAAGCAGGGCACAGGCTGTCCTCAGGAGCTGTGCTCTCTGCCCGTAAACACACCTTGGGCAGTTTGGTGTAGTGGTGATGTTTAAATTGAGTTCATTTATAAAATACCAGGAAACTTTCTACTATGTGGAAGGATAAAATAGCTTGCAGGTGGTCTGTTAGTGGTGAGGAGAAGGGATTTAGGATGGTTTGGAGAGCTTTGTCATAGTGCTAGGGCTTTATCACAGATGTTCTAAGAACCTGGGCAAAGTTCAATAACTTCCTAGAGTGAGTTGATCACACTTGAGGCTGTTCCATGATGTCCTTTTCATGCCCTGGTTTTCCTCTTCCCATTTTCCCACAGGCAGCAGTCACAGCTGCACCTGCGCTGGTCTGTGTGTTGTCCTCTCCTGTCTGCCCTTCCCTCCCAACCTCCCTCAGCTCCAGATTGCTCCCGGGCCTGCTGGCATCCTTCACCATCCTCCATGGTGAAGGAGCTGGGTGCTGGCATCCTGTGGAATCCTGCTGGGAAAACAGCACTGGAGAGCTGGACCTGGTTGCCTTATCTTAGCCACCCTCTATTGATATTTAGAAATCTTCTTCTCTTGCCAAGAGATTTACAACTGTAATCGTCCAAATATTTCTAGCAAACAGACCCAAAGCTGCTGGTTGTGCTTAAACTGCCACTTGTTTACTGATTGAAAATGCCAGGAACCAAGTTTAACTCTGAGGGGTGGCATGCCAGTGCCTTAACGTGTTTGGATCAGGGACAGTCCCTTGCATTTATTGCTGCCAGGCTGAAGTTGCTGCTTGTATCTGTGTCCAGAGGGCAGCAGGTGCAAGAGTGCAGGACTTCAGGTGGACTTTGTACCCCCAGCCCTAGCCCAGGGCCTCAGCAGAGCCAAATCAGTACCAATATGTAAAAAAAAAATAATATTCTTCAGAGTAAATGCAGGTAGCTTGACTTGAATATTTGCCTGTGACTTCATCCTCTCCGGAGGAGTAATTTACAGGAAGCATTGCTTTGGTAGTAGCCCAGGAAGCAGAGCATCAGCCCTGCAAGGGCAAGGTGCTGCGGCTTATACCTCTGGGTGCTGGTGCAGTGGCTGCTGAGCTCTCCTGGCTGGAAGGGAGGAGTCACTGCTGCCCAGTTCCCAGGGACAGGTGACTCCTGGCAGCCCAAGGGGTCTTGTGCCACTTGTAGCTGGTGCTGAGTGGGCTCTGCCGTGGGCAGCATAGGGAGCAGCACCACTTGATACCCTCCCTTGCACTTGAGCAGCTGATAATGACCTCCTGGGTTTAACTGTTTGGTTTATATGACAGCTCCTATCTGTAACACTTAAACACCTTTTACCTCTCTTGGGAGGTAGTTAAGAAGATGGCCAAGCCTAAGGTACTGCTCGATAATAATGGGTTTATAAAGCCTGGCTTTGTGATTTTATGGCTGGTTCTTTATTTGCAGCACAGGACTGTCTGCAAATCAGCCCCTGATTAGCACCAGTCAGCCTTCGCCCTGCTCTCCAGTTACACATTGTATTGACAAGCCGTGGTGGGCAGGTGCTCTGCAGAGCTGAATTCCCCTCCTGGATCACAGAAGATTTAAGAACCAGTTAGAGAGGAAAAAATAAGAAAGGGGGCCGGGAGGGTTGTTTGGAGAGGGGGAGCAGAGCAGGGGCTCGCTGTGTGATTTGCTGTTGTGTGCTTTAAAGTTTTATGGCCCATGTTGCATCCCTGGGGAGGATAAAGTGCAAGGAGCATGAAGAAAGCCATAAACCCACGAAGGGTTTATGTGCTATAATTAATATGGAACTTTCCATGAACTTTATAATAGTTGCACTTTCTTCAGTCACACAAGTTTCTGCTTTGCTGATCAGTGAAGTTGAAGCTTGCCAGTAGAGCTGCAGCTGTGGATTCCCACCCCAGTTTCTGACAGGATCCCTTGCAGGCCACTGGATTTCAGTGGACACCTTCCTTATTGTAGCTTCCAGAATTGGCTCTGCATGCCTTGGGAAACAGTTTTGAGCTGTGGCCAGCTTTGCACTAAAAAAACTCCCACGTCAATACAGCTTTCCTGGCAAATCCTCCCTGTGCAGGCGCAGCTTTGCTTGCAGAAGCACTTTGTGTTGACACTGGGTGGGTTTGCAGAGCACAATGTCAGAAGTCGCACCCATAGCAAAAATAATAGGAGGAAGAAAGTTCAAGTGCAACCCTGTCCTGGATTTGCACAGTAAAATCCAATAAGCATTGTGAAATTGCAGCTCCTTTTTTTAACTGCAAGGAGATTTTAGCTCTAAATGAATGTGAGCTGCTCCCTGTGGAGTGCTGCTGCTCTGGGCTGAGCAGGGGCACCCAGCTCAGTGGCATTGGCTTCCTCTGGCTTTAGCAGGCACTTCAAGTTGGCTGGAGAGGACAGATTTGATTCCAACCAAAGGACAAACAGGGCTTTTTTAGCTCCACCTCCCTGAAGACGAATGTGCTTGGGCTGAGGGCATTGCCATGCTGTTTGTGAGGAACATCAGCAGCAAAGCAGTGGCCGATTTGGAGTAGCAGGAGCTCTTGACAGCTGCTCTGGAGGTGGGATGATGGATCCTGTGGGGACCTGCTGATGACAAACCCTTCATGAAAGGAGCTGAACAGAAGTGCAGGGTGGCCGAGGTCTGCCAGCACTGGTATTGCAGCTGGAGGAGCACTCCTCCTGTGCCCAGCTTCCCCGTTTTACCTGTGTGGAGGTTCCCCCACGTGGGTGCACACAAGCAGGCATAGGCAAGCTTTGAAGCAAGCCTCTGTGCAGTGTTTGCCTTCAGCCTCATAGCTTATTGGCCAGCTTCATCCTTTCCCAAGGTCAAACCTGGAATAAAGGTCATTGAATTTAGGATTCACTTGCCCTAGTCCGATTCTTGTCATTTCTGATCATCCTATGAGAGTGTTCCTTGAGGAAGATCCTGTTGGACTGAGGCAGGCAGCAGTTATTTTTCCTTGTGCTGGGAGTCTGGGCATGAGGAGAGGTCATCACTAACCACAGATGAGGGAAGTGTTGGTAAGATGCAGTCGCACTGCAGGACAGAGACAGTGGCCTTCCAGTGCCACAGTGACGCTGAGGTGTGAGGTACTTACAACAGGAGTTGGAAGGTTTAGAGTCAGCAAGTTCTGATAACTTCTACCAAAACATTTTGAGGGGATCTATTATCCATAGGCACTTTCTGGATTAATAATACTGATAATTGATGACAGTGGAAGAAAGTTAATAAAATGAGCTGAATAATTAGAGGTCTGCCAGCCCTGCAAAATAATGGAATGAATGATAGAGGACTTGACTGATACGGAGGTAAGAGAAAGTAATACAATTAATGTCAATTAAAATGTGCCCATGGAAAATAAGCTGATGAGATGTAACTGGGGATGTAGTTTGGCTGATAAAAGCAATAATGTCTGCTGTAAAATACTTTGCTGCCTTAATGAATTGAATGTAGTGCAATGCAATATTCTGAATGAGGAGTGCAAGTGGTGTGCAGTTAGCCTGGGGAATGTTAAGTAGGTGCCAGCTGCATCGGGTGGGGGTCTGCAGGTGCAGGGGAGAATGGCTGCCGCTGTGGCAAGGCCCTGCCTGCCTCCTTGCCCCCAAGCAGGCTGGTGCCTTTGTGGATAATCTCAAGTGTTGTGACATGTGTGCTTGGGAGGCTTTGAATGGCCGGGGCTGGGGGATCATAGGTGAGGGTGCGGTGGGGAATGTGTGCTGGGAGAAGATGTGGCCAAACAGGGACTGTCTGAGCTTCTTGATGCCAGGCTGCAAACCCTGGGACGGGGTGCAGAAGACAAGTTGAGAGAACCTTCTTCCTGACTCCTTGCTCAAGTCAGCAAGGGTCAATACTATCTGGCTGCTTGTTCACCCAGGAGGGAGCAGGAGCCTGGCAGCCCCCTCGAGTCAACCCAGTTGAGCAGGAAAGGTCCCAGCAGCCCAGGGAGTGCTCGGGACTCATAAATTCCAGAGCAGCTCATGTTTATCATCCACATCGCTGCTTATCTTGTAAGCTCATCTGCTGTGCTTGCACGAGCAGTTGATTTAACAGCATGTTGGTTGTTGAACCTGACACAGCCAGCAGTGTAATCAAGCTTTGGCAGCACCAGGGCTGGCTGCTGGTCTGCACTCTCCACAATGACTGCGGGACAGGTCCCCGCTGCCCACACGGCTCAGGGAGAGCTCCTGCCCTAGGTAACTGCAGAGGAGCTTTATCCTGCTGCTGGCATCTGTTTAATGACATCCAATGATGAGATGTGCAAAAGGAAAAAGTTAATATCCTTTTTCTGTACACTTCTAAATGGGAAGTGACTGTGAATTACTTCTGTGAAGTATGGTGTCAGTGAATGGTGTCCTTGTACCCTGCTGCCCAGTGCCAGTGCTGCAGAGCCTGAGAGCAGTGCAAGAAGGCAGAGACTGTTTGGAATGGGAACCAACAAAGCTGCTGTGCTGCAGCTGGGATGTCAGCCCTGCTGCTCTGCTTCCCTCCTCGGTGAGCAGTGATGCAGTTCCTGGCTGCTCTGGTCCTCCAAGTGGTGGTGGAGGGGTGACAGGGGGACACAGTGAAGTGAAATGGAACACAGCGAATGCTCCTGGGACTTCTGTGGGCTGTGGTTGGACTTCAGAGCCTTGTGGGTCCTTTTTGTTTTGTGAGCAGAATTCATGCAAAACACACTGATGTTGGATGCTGCAGAAATACTGCTTTGGAGACCCCCTCACTGTGCTAAGCTGGGAAGTTTCCATCCCTCTGCCTTGCTCCCATGTTGAGGAGCCCCATTCAGTTTCTGAGCTGTCTGGGAGGAAAAGTCCAATCAGGTGCAGTTCTTTTAGTTTTAAATGAGCTAATAGACCTTGAGTTGCATTTCTGCTGCAGCTTGACAAAATTATAGCAGATACTGGGACTCTGTGCTTATTTACTTGCAAATCCTGTCAAGTGTGAACTTCATTTATGGCTTCCCTGGCAGGTCACACTGCTGCGGTCGCAGCTTCCCCAGCGCTGTGTCGCCAGTGCTTGTAACGTTTGTCACTGAGGGATATAATAAGCTAAACCAGGCCCAGCTAGGCACACACACACCAGCTTCTCATGTGCAAATCCATCAAAGCTCTTCTCAGACTTTGCAGCCTCCAGGAACTGAACAGTTTGTATTTGGAAGCAGACAGCAGTGTTCCTTGCCGTGGCATGTGACCTGCTGTTTGCCGAGTGAACTGGGGGGTTCCGGGCCTGATGGTGGCTCGAGTGTCCTGGTGGAAGCCACCTCTGCTGCTGCACACACATCACATGTCTCCTCTTCTTTGCAGATGATCATGGGAACAGCAATGGCAGTCATGTAAAGATCTTTTTACCCAAGAAGCTGCTGGAGTGTCTGCCGAAATGTTCAAGCCTCCCGAAGGAGCGGCACCGTTGGAACACTAACGAGGTAACTCATGGAGCTTTTCTCTCCTTCCTGTGCCTGCTGACGCCGTGCTTGTGGACTGTTTCCTGAGTGTGCCATGCCAGTTACCAAATGGGATCCTGCCTCTGGAACTGGCTGTTGAAATACTGAAGTCCTCTTGCGTGTTGGATGTGAGCTTTAGAGCAGGCCTGAAGGCAGGTGTGGAAGCTGACTGCTGCTGCTGGTGTTGTGACTTGTCTCAGAGTCATGTCTTGGGTCCTTTCTGGCAGGTCTGAGATCAGCTCAAATCAGATGGGTGTGTTGGTAACAGACTGAACAATGTTCCCTTGATTTGTGTCAGGAGTTCCAAGCCAAACAAACAATGCATGTTCCTCCCTGCCAAGCAGGGCCCTGAGAAATGAGTGCCTTGCTCCTGTCTGAGGAACCTCGTTAAGGACACCCAGAAGTAGACATTGTGCACTGGGATCCGGTGACTCTGCCCTGGTTTGCCTATCTCCTTTTAATGCATTGTGTCAGATTTCTTGAAATGAAGCAGAAGTGTTTAAGGTTCAGGTGTCTGGAGGGGCTAAGGCCAAGCAGAGGAACAATCCCAGTAGGTGTATGATCCCTTGCACTGTTCAGTGCCTGTGCTGTGGTGCTGAGAATCATTTCATAGCAGAAGCATCAACACTGAGAAATGACTGCAAAGCTCCAGGTACTGACCGCCTGTGGCAGGCTGAATGCTCCTGTCCCTCTCATCAGTCATTGGTGCCAGAAACCACACTGATGAGGTTAATGACTGAAAGAGGCAAGTTGGAAACAGCCAGGCACAGATCAGTTCACTTCTGTCTTTTTCAGAGCTGGGATACATCCCCCCTTCTTTTGTCTGAGCAGTGTGACAGGAGTGCCCAAGGCTGTGGGTGAGCTGCTGGCAGTGGCTTTTTTCTGTAGCTGGCTTTGTCTTTGGCCATTTGAATTGAAATGGAGATGCAGCAAAGGTGGGTTGGGACTTCTGCAGTAGCGTTTGTACAGGTGGGAAGGGGGCACAGAGTGATAACTTCCAGTGGCCACAGTGGGGACAAGGAACTAGCTCAGGAGGTGGGGTGGGCTCTAGGCAAGGCTGCCTGCTAGTCTGTGCCAGATGATGGCTGCAGTTGCCCTCATGTCTCAAGGGCAGAGCTTTTCTTGTGGCCACAGAGGTTTAGCCTCTTTAGATCAGAGATCAGAAAAAAGGCCAAAAGAAAAAGGCAGAATTTGATGCCTGGATGAAGTCTTGGAAAATTTGTGTTAGTTATGGGGGAGGAAGCAGCTTTGTTTACATGTTTGATTTCCCTCCCAGCTTGGAAATATAATTCTGTCCAAGTTCTAAAACTCAGATCTTGCAGTAATTGAACAATGGTCCTAGAACCACAGAATGTCTCAGCTGAAAGGGACCCATCAAGTCCAACCCCCTGCTCCTCTCAGGACTGCCTGAAACCAGCCCATGGGACTTAAGAGTATTGTGCAGACCCTCCCTGAACACTGCCAGGCCTGGTGGCATGACTGTGGGGAGCCTGTCTGAGTGACCAGCCACCCTCCCAGTGAGGAAACCTTTGGTAATGTCCAACCTGAGCTTGGCCTGACTCAACTTCATCCCATTTCCTCCTGGCCTATTGCTGCTCACCAGAGAGATCAGCACCTTCCCCTCCCACTGTACCCCACAGGAGGAAGGTGTAGGCTGCCATGAAGGCACCCCTCAACCTCCTCCTCCCAGGCTGAAGGTCACCTCTCAGCCTCCTCTTCTACAGGCTGAATGAGCTAAGTGACCTCAGCTGCTCCTTGTAAGTGGAGGGAGGGCCAGGGGGAGGTTGAGATGGAAAAGGGGTGGGAGGCTGAGAGGAAGGGTGAGGCCAAGAAGTGATGAGAGGCTGAGAGGGAAAAGTTATGCTGCATTTCAGAGCCAGCACATGGGGTACTCTGTCCGTGCACCTGGTGAAGGCAGGAGCTGCACATGCAGCAGGCAAAGATGTCTTCAGTGCAGCTTGTGGAGTCAGTCCTGTGCCACAGCTGCCTCACCCACGGGGAGGGTTGCTAAAAGCTGCAAAAGCAAGAACCAAGTCCAGTCAGGATGTAAGTGACAGCTCTGAAGCTGTGCCACTCCTGTCCTCCCTCAGACAAACCCTCTGGTCTCACCAGAGCCTTCTTCAGAGCACCAGCACTGTGAGGGCTGCAGCAGGATGAGGTCTGGGTTGTGTTTGGGAATGTGAGGACAACCTGACCCTGTCTGAAACCTTGCAGCCTGGCTTTTCCTGCCTGTGTGTGGCCATTTCAGGGAACCTTGAGCACCCTTTGCACCTCTGTGGGCATGGAGCTAAACCACAGAGGTGCCACTGGGAGCATCAGTGTCAAGGGTACGTGCTGGGTACCAGCCCGGTGGCTCCTGTGCTGATAGAGAACTCTGGGACATGGGCATGGAGGTCAGGGGACAGCTGGGGTTCTTTGCTTTGCCAAGGCATGGCCGTGGGAACACTGCAGATAACTTTCCTGAGCACTTTGATCTGCAGCAGGAGGGGAGCAGGCAGCTGGGGCTGGGCCAACAGCCACTGAGAGCTGAGGGCTCCTGGGCTGCTTTGCCCTTAGTAAGGCAGTGCTGGAGCAGCAGCGGAAGTGGAGCGTTCAGAGCTGCTTGGAACACGTTTCGGAGGTGTTTGCTCTCTTGTCAGCTGATGCAGTCTGGGCTGCACTGTTTGGTGGAGCTGCATTGCCACAGCGAGGTGCCAGCTGCCCCTAAGTCAGGCTATGGGGGGGGTTGTTTCCTGTGCAGGAAATGTCTCTTCCGTTGCCTTTTTTTTTAAAGCAGAGATACAAATTCTCAAGTTTAGTCAAGCAATTTAATTACAGATTTGTTTTTGGGAGCTGCTGGTGGCTCTGGGGGAGGCTGGAGCGGGGATGTTTGCACCACTCCTCACCTCGGGATAAATCAGGTAACTGCCAGAATGTTCTGCAGTGCTCTGTGCACGTGGGGGAGTCCCTGGCTCTCTGTTTTCAGTCCTGCTTCATTTTGAGCTGTTGCAGTGTTGAAGACAGCTCTGGCTTGGTTTGGTGAGTGGATGGGGCAGCTCACGTAGCCCGGCGCTGCCTAAAGCTGGCCATGCTTGCCACATACTCCCAGCCTGGCTTTTGGGAGCACAAGGTCTTGGGTCCCACTCCCCGAGAGGTTCTCCCAAAGTGGTGGCCTCCTAACAAATGGCGAAGGTTTCAGGACTGAGCACAGCTCCTCATTTTGGGCATCCAGAGAGACTGCCACAGGGAATGTCCTGCTGCTTCCCGTCGGGTGCCCAGCGGGAGCTCTCGGTGGTGCTGGTGGGTGTGGGAGTAACCTTGTCCCTGCACGGTGCTTGCCAACAGCAGGATGCAGCCCGGAGCTGAGATGCCTTTCATTAGCGGCATTGGCAGCCGCAGTCATTAATCATCCTTGTAAACGCTTAATGACAGAGTGTGAGAAAGGAGGAAAAGTTCAGCGTGGGACACGTGAAGCACTGCCCAGGGTCCTTGTTTCTGACAGGCTTTTGTGTTCCCCGGCTCTACTGGGAGAGGCCCAGAAGTGCCACAGCAGGGAAGCCAGGAGTGGTGGCTTGGTGTGCCTGGGCTGCTCGCCAGGGGCAGCAAGGCCCCGTTCAGTGCGGGACCTGTGCCAGCGCCTTGCACTGTTCAGGCTGAGGTGTTGCTCAGTGGTGTGCAAAGACCTCGTTGACCAGAGGAGCTCACTGAGTCGTGGGGCTGACCAAGCAAGTGGCAAAAAGTGTAACCCCCCAGGCAGAGCAAGGAGGGGGTGTCTGGCCAGGTCAGTGTCCCCCCTGCAAAGCTCCCTGGGGAAGCAAAAGCTGGCTGTAGCTTCCTGAGGCCTGTCAGTTGCTCTCTGGGTGCTTTGTTGGGTGCTTTCCCACCAGCTGGGGCTAACTCAGCTCAGAGTCCCAAAGGCAGGGGCTGGCTGCCTCGAGAGCTCTGGTGCAGAGCACTTGGAGAGCTGGAAGGTCATCGCAGTTTGCGTCGGCCTGGGGCTCTCCCAGGGCAACGAGAATGTTTAATGTTGACTAATTGCCCACGTGGTCAGTGAGCGTGGAATGTAGTGGCATTGGGAAGTGCTGTTGTTGGAGGTTTGTTGCTTTTTGTTTCCCCTGGTGGATCCCCTGTTGGAGGAGTGGTGAGGAAGCAGCCAGCCACTGTTCAGCCTGGGCATGACTGGGGAGCATCTCCTGCCACCCCTGGGCTGGCTCCTGGGGATAGTGCTGAGCTGGGGGGTGGGGGAAGTTAATGTGAGGTTTGGAGAATGAAAGGAGGTGTCTAGCTGAGGGCAAAGTGTTTGGAAGCACTGGAACAGCCAGAGCATCTGCTAGCTGCAGAGGGGGCATTGATTCATGCCCCTTGTCTCACTGGTGGTGCTCCCTGGTGAGCTATGGTAACTGGAAAAGGTGCATCCCACTGGAGCTGGGTGCTGGCTCTGCTTTCCAGAGCGTGACTGCACTCCTGGGCAGCAGCAGAGGTGTGGGGAAAGCCACCCTGCTCAGAGGAGCTGGAGAAGCCCTGTGAGTGCAGGCAGAAGCAGGGTGCCGCTCGGCGCCAGCGAGAAGCCGTGCCCGCACCTGACGGTGCCGTCTGCCACGCGTGGGCGGCCACTCGCTGCCTGCGCCACTGAGCTCCGGCTGAGCAGTGCAGGGGATGGAACTCCCTCTGTCACAGAAGCACTTCATTATGGGTTGATGTTGTGAAATTAATGGAATTCTGTGCTTTGCTTAATGTCCAAAGCGGAGAATCTGCTGCTGGCTCTGCTCTGCGCTTCCTCACTCCTGTTTACATCGTTAGTAAAGGCTGTGAGCGGGCTCAGGGATGGAGCAGAACTGAGAGGGTCACATTCCTGGCACTGCCAAATGAAAACAGCAGTTCCTGCAGCACTCTTTGTGCTCTCAGAGAGAGGGTCCTTGGCCTCTTCCTAGGAAACTCTGTCTTTCTGCTTGCCTTTCGCTGCACTGCCTTGCAGCTGTGTGCTTGTGACAAGTGGGCAGGTAATGTGTCGGGAGCCCTGGCACCAGGCTGAGTCCTGGAAAGCGTGGCAGAGAGTTATCTTGGTTTGGATAATGTGCTGCCCTCCTGGTTCTTCCCAGAGGAATTTGAGTGAACTAATTAACATTTTTACATTTAATGATGGCTGAATTAAAACCTGACTTCATCATGAGTTTTAGCAGATTGGATCCCAAGCACTAAATGCTGATGGTGTTTGAGCCGAGCTGCTTTGTGGGGTCTGAGCACCCTGGTCCAGTGGAAGTCGTCCCTGCCCATGGCAGAGATGTGGATCTAGAGGACCATCCCTTAAGGCCCAAGCCATTTTGCAGCTGTGTGATTTCCCTCCCTGGCTTTTTGATGTCCGTTGTGATTATCAGAATACCTCTGGATGTTCTTACAGATGGGGAACCCTCCAGCAGTTCCTTTGGAGTGGGACTCGTCCAGTCTGCTGTGAGCACTCCTGTGCAGCCCCTGTGCTTGTGCTGGTGGGGAAAGGCAGGTCCTGGCTGTGTGCTGCACTGAGTGGATGAGAACAGTTCTTGTGTGCAAGGACAAATCCTCCCTGCAGACCTTATTGGCTGCTTTGGATGGAAGAGCCTTTCTGGGGTTTTGCCTTGTTGGGCACCTCTGGGTTCCTCTGCTGAAGGGATGTTGTGTATACAACTGCAGTGAGCAGCAGCTGCGGCATGTGTGGGGTTTCGTTCTCTGCCAGAGTGGGCTCTGGATCCTTTGTCTGTTGTACATTTAACAGAATGAGAAGTCCCTGTGATGGGTTGAAATTACCCCCAAAATAAAATCAACAGACTAGCTGGGAAGGTTTGGAAGCAAAATCAAGCTGTGTTTTACAAGCAAGCTGAAATCTAAAAGCACAAAATACAGTGAATACATACAAAATAGATTTACAGACACAATTACTTACCATTCAGAAATAACACAAACTCCCTCAACCCTTTGGACAAGGGAGCAAGGGAATAGTTCCCCCAGAGAGAAATCAGGCCCCACTGCTGCTATCTGCTTAGCCATAACAGGAGTCTCAGCCAAGGTCAGCAAAGCCTGGCATGGGGACTAGCCAGAGCCAGGAAGAGAAAAGGGAGAAGGAGCAGTTTGTTTAGTAGATTATATACTGAAGCAGCAGCGAATAGAGTGGTAGAGGCTTATCTGTTGTTTTCTTTTGTTTCCAATACCCTCTTTTATTTACTTTTTTTTTTTACTGTTTTTATTCTATTCAACATCTTTGGGATTTTCCTATTTCTCGTTTATCATTTAGAACCAGGCTGGAGGGTTAGTTTTAAACCCCCACAGTGCCATAGATTGCTGTAGGAATGTGGGAGGATGAGGCTGGAACATGATTCCGTCCTGCTGCTGAGCCTGGTGTGCATTTCCTGACCTGCATCCCCTGCTGGGGCTCATCCTCTGTAGCAGTCCCTGGTGACTCTGGAGTATCAGGAGAGAAGGTGCAACCCGGTGTGGGATGAATAAGAAGCAGTGGTGTAAACCCCTCCCTTCCCGTGAGAGGATTAGCAGTAATCGGTAATCCTTTCGCGGTAATTCAGCTGTTCAGGTGCAGGAGCACCAGCAGCAGTGGCAGAGGCTGCTGCATCACAGGCATGGGTCTGCCTTGTCCAGTCCTCACTGAGGTCCTCACTGGTGCCTTGCAGGAGTTGTACTTTGTGCTGCAGTTCACAAGGAAAATGTTACAGCAAAGTCAGTTTACAAAGTCAAAGTGGCTCTGCCAGGGCCTGGCACATATAAACACAAATGAATTGGCTTGGTTGTCATATGGATGGGAGCTGAGGATATTGCATTTCATAAGTGATTGAAATCCTGTTGCCTTGGTCTTGTGTTTGCTGCTTCCAAGGGTGGCTCTTTATTCTGAAGTGAAAAATCAGGGGATTCAGAGGGCAAAAATAGAAGCTAGGTATGAACAAACAATTAGTGCCAAGAAAAGTGAAAATACTACATCAAGAGTAAGGACTGAGAGGGCAGCCAGACTGGTTTGTGCAGAAGGAGTGATCACTGCAGGGACAAGGTGTGCTGGGGGAGAGTGGGAGCAGGGAGGGAGAAACTGAAGAAAGTTTCTGAGTCCATCCATGTGTTTGGAACTGGCAGCTCTGCCCAGCTGTGCAGCCAGGGCTGTGGGCTGTGCAGGGGGCAGGGAGCTGTTCAGCTGGTGGGCAGCAGAGAGGGGATAGCAGAGTGCTGGTGGGGGGCTGTGGGGCTCTGTCCCACATGTGACTGGAGCCAGCCCCTGTCCCAGCAAAAATGTCCCTGGTGATTTAAAACCCACCTTGCAGCAACCTGCCTGAGAAGTGGGCTGGGGGCCTCAGGCTCATGTTGTGGCTGCGGCACTCATGGGCAGCCATATCCAGTGCCCTTCTCCCACCTGTGAGGAATTCCTGAGCCGTAGTCTCTTTCAGGCTGTGATTCGTGTCCTGTCCTTCTGGACGTGGTTGGCTGCTGAGTCACTGCAAGACTCTGTCTTTGTCAAAATTATTTCTAAGTCATTTGGTCTCCAAACAGCTTTTCTGCAAGCTGAGATTGTCTTGCACATCTGTGGTGGGAATGGAGGTGACTGGAGCCAGCCTCAGCACCCAGCTGAATGCCAGAGGAGGAGCTGACTTCGGCTGGGTTCACAGCAGTCAGGATTGATGAATGTTGGAAATCATGGCAAGAACTTGGCTTTAACTCCAGCCTGTGGCAGCACCTTCAGCAGGAGGGTTTCCAGACAGTGCTGCTGAGGGGCATTCTGGAACCCAGACATTCCCACTCTCTCCGTCGGGCTCTAGGAGCCGAGTCCCAGCAGGGGTGGTGCAGAGAGCTGGGATGACCTTGCTGAAGAAAGGTCGAGCTGCAGAGGTCATTGCACCTCAGCTGGGAGGGGGAGAATTCGCTGTCACTGGTGGCGTCTTTGCCTTAGGGAGACAGCCCAGGGCGGGGGCAGGATTTGTTTCTTGATTTCAAGCATGAGGCTGTTTTGATCCGGGTGAAAAGCTGCCCAAACCCGATGCCTTGGCAGGCAGGGGCAGAGATGCTGGAATGGAGAGGGCTGCAGTGCCCTTGGTGGGTGTCTGCTCCCAAAGTTATCTGATGTAAATATTACGCTCGCTGCATACATTTAGTGTAGATAATTGGCTGCATCTTCCTTGGAGATGGGGACCAAAGGCTTTTTATAGCCTCTGTGTAATTGAAATTCCAGGAGGCGAGGCCTTTGTCTGGGTAACCACCTCTGAATTACTGTTTCATTGTAGCTCTGAAGCAGCCCGGCGGTGTCAGGAGTTCAGCCTGCGTGTGGCACTGCCTGCCACCTGCCCACAGTCACCAGCAGTAAAGCAAGCTCTTCACAAAGAGCACCCAGTGCTGCCCTGGAAACACGGGAGCCGAAAGCTGCTTGGCCAGCCACTGGTGCCCTGACCCAGCGGCCATGCCCTGGCCAAGGTGAGCTGCAGAGTGGCAGAACTGTGCCACCGGCTAGGCCCTGGCGCTGGGCTGTGAGAGCACACCTTGGCTGATGAGCAAGCAGTGCACCAGGATGGAAAGAGAGAGGGGCTTAGACAAGCCACTCTGCAGGGGGCTGTAGCCCGGGAGCGCTGACGCTGTGTGCAGTGGGAGCAGGGCGGCGGCGGGCGCTGCCTGGGCTATGTGTGCTGTGGGAGCTGTGCTGGGGTCCACGGGAGGTGCTGCTTTTACTCACTGAAGCTCCTTTGTTTTGCAGAGATCTTGATGCAGACGCCTTTTGGATTTCTTTTTAATAATGTGTGACCCTTCACCTTTGATCCCTTGACCTGCATTACTTTGGTAACCATTTCATTTTTTAATTTCATTTCATTTTTATGTTTGGTGTGCAAGCTGTAACATTTCACCTTTTTGAACTGTAGCCTTCTTTGACCTCCCCAAATGTCTTTTTTTTTTTTTTTTCTATGAGGATATGTAATGTTGGATTTTCTTGAATAAAAGTGATTTCACTTGTTAAAGGAAATAAAGTATGTAATTCTCATTGGCCTTTGCTTCTTTTAAGTTGAACTGTGTGTATGTTTCTTGCATAGTGCATTACTTTTTTTCCACCCAGTATTTAATCTCTAATTTATTTTGCTATTTCTGTACATTTTTGGTTTTAGTTTGCATTTCCCTGCAGTTCTTTTGGTTAGTAAAACATACACTGCTGTGTCCATCCCCCTCCATCCTGCCCTACCTCCCATCCCTTCTCAATAGCTTGAAGTAATCAGGGAGCATTTAAGACACTTTTATGAACAAGAAATATTCTTTATTGTTAACATTTTACTCCCTGTCCTGGAGATAACTTTTCCTAACCAGCAGCTTCAAACTGAGAGCTGTTTTAATAAAAGATTAGACTTCAGACCAAAGCGGAAGCTCATTTTATGTTTGCTTAGATATCATCACTGCAGCCAAAGGAAAGTTCTCAATGCTGTGCCCAGAGCCAGTGCTACATGCCCAAGATGGGAAAGTCCCAAGTTCCCTCCACTTTTCTGCCTCCAGGGTACTGGTATCTGAGACAGGTTTGGGCCAGATTCTATTTCTGTCTGGTAAACGATGGTGTGAAATCCACTGAGCACAGCCCACTGAAGTACAGATTATTTTTTAAGTGTCTCATTATTTTCTTCTCTAACATTTAATGCTGAAGTTTTAATTGCACACAGATGAAGCTGCTAAATGAGCACTGAAATGGATTTAGGTCTTCTCAGAGCCCTGTTGGTGCTTATAAAACTTTACATCGTTCATTAGAACCACAGATTAAAATGGCAGTGAGCTGCTCACACACTGCACAGGCTGGCTCCAGTGACCTTGCTTGGTCACTGCCTATCTCTGGCCTCTGCTGGAGGAAACTGCAGCCCACCTGAAAGCCCTCTTGCTGATACCTTCCCTGCAGAGGCTGGAGCCAGCTCTGCTGCCTCTTTGAGACACTGGTCCCCTGCAAGGCTTGGAGGGTTTGACCCCTGCAGTGGGGACCATCTGAGTCTGTCAAGAGGTCTGTCCCGTTTGTAGTGAGCGTCTATGCTTGAGGAGATGGTTCTTGGAGCACTGATCTCCCACTGGCAGCTGCCCTCCCTGTGGGTTGCAGCCCCCTGTTCAAGTAAAGAGGCAGCCAGAGCAGCACTCCCAGTGTGCTGCTGCCCAGTGTCTCCTCCTTGGGAAGGGACATGTTGCTCTTTGAGCGGGAGCTAAGAGGGGCAGTGACAGCCTCCATCCCTGTCTGAAGTGTTTAGGTGTTTTTTCCCTTGTCCCTTCCTGTCCTCAGATTTAGCTATAATAGTTTCTGTAGGCCTGGAGGTACAGTTCTGGTGTCTAAGGCTCCCACTCTGGCATCCAGCCTGGTATGGAGAGCTGGGGTTTGGCTTTTACCTGGGTGTTAATGCTGCCTGTCAGCCTGAGAAATACGAGCCTCCAGAATCAGCTCCTGCTATTGCTCCACTCCAGAACAGGGTTTGTAAAACTTGGTGGAAAAAATATTTCTTTTGCACAGGAAGACTGGAAGAGTATTTTTCTCCTCCTGATAACACATATACACCAGCAGCAGCTAGATGTCAATGCCTTGACTTTCTAGGAAAGCAATTTTTAAACTCCCTTTATTCAGACATCTGGAAAGCCAAGGGAATCTCCCTTCTCTGTGCAGAGGGCTGGTGAGGAAGAAGGCAGTGGAGTAAATGTGTGTGGTGATGGGAACTCGAGTCAGAAATGTGACCCCCACAAGATTAAAAGCTGGCCAGAGTTTCTTGTTTCAGGGAGTATTTTGCCATGCCCTCCCTGCTATCTTTGCATAAGGAGGCAGCTGGGTGTACCCCACAAGGTGTTGGGGGCACTCAAGGTGGTGGCTGTGATCTCGTCATCTTCTAAGGGTTTCTGTCAGGTGCAAGGTGGTGATTCACAGAAATGGATGTCGTGAGTATGGGCAGCCAGGGTGCTCCAGCTGCTGAGGATGAAGGAGGCAGAGTCGAGGGCAGGACTGGCAGGACTTGTGCTCAGTTTCCTGTAGCATTAAGGAGCTGCTCCATTAACCCTGCGAGAGCTTTGCCCCTTCCCCAGATGAGGGCCTGCTGCTGGGGGACAGGAGGTGATCCTAGCAACAATTGTCCCTTCCATAGCAAGAGATGAAAAGCTTCATCTATTTTTCTGGTTCTTTACTGAATGGGGACCAAAATAACTTTCCATCAAATACTTAAAGAACTACATAGAAGCTGCAAAACATTGGCAGGGCAAAATGTTTGTTTAAATATTAAGAGAATGCTCTGCTGAGAGATTCGCTCCTGCTTAGGAGGCTTTCCTATTAGTCAAGGACAGAAAATGGGTAGCAACCACTCCTGAAACAAGCCTGAAGCTTGAAATGTGTGCAGTGTCTGTACTGCTGGGTGCCTGTGTGTGCTGACTTTAACAAGGCTGAGTGGCTGAAAGGGCATCCTTGGCACACTGGCCAGGTTCAGGTAGTGCAGCCAGTGTGGTCAGAACACGGCCAGTTCAGGTAGTGCAGCTGGGGTGAGATTGGCCTAGTCTGCTTTCTTCAGCCTGTCAAGTGTGTGTGCTGCCCAGTGCCGGGACAGGCATGAGCAGCAGGCACACATGGCTGGCTTCGGTCTAGGCTCTGAGTAGCAGCTGCGGCAGGCAGCACAGGCAGATGTTGAGATCTTCCGTTGGCAGCAGAACGGCCAAGGTGCAGGGTGACAGCGAGCAGGACGTGCTGCTAACCCTTCCATAGGCTCCGTGTGGGATCTGCCCCTGCCCGGTAACCTTAACAGAGGGGCAGCCTTCCCCACGATGAGCCTGGGGGCTGGTGGCTCCTGGGTGAGGATCCTGTTGCCGCGGTGCTGGGAGGGGCGGGGGAGGGAAGCCGGAGTGCGGTGCCCTGCTGCTGGCTTGGGAAATTCCTCCTGCGGGGCTGGGGGCTCTCTGGCTTCTCCTCTGCTTGCTGCTCTGTCTGGATATTGTTTTGCAAAGTCCTTAAATAATTTAATTACAGCTTCTGCTTTAATCTTTACATTATCCGTACGCATTAAGGTCTTTGATCGCTGGAGGGGTGAGCAGCGCCGCTGGGCAGCATTCCCTGGCTCGGGCTTGTGCTTTGCTGTGAGTCTGCCCCCGGACTAGAACTCCTGTAGCGGTGGGAGCCCCGTGTCTGGCTTTCTGTGTGTGCTGGAGCGCGGGGTCCTCTGTCTTCCCTCCACTCTTAGCTGCAGACCTGGGGTGGGAAAACGTTCGGTGATAAAAATGTGTTTTTATTTCTCCTTCAGGTTTGGCTTGTCTGCTTTTCAAATCTTCTAGACATTGGAAATCCCAGTTTGTGTTTGTTTTCTCTGGATTCCTTCCCACAAGACAGAAGTGAATTCAGCCTGGATTGTTGGGGAGAGCCTTGGCTCGGAGTGAGGATAATTGCAGTGTCTGGCTGTGCCACAGATTTACTGATGATTTCTTTTAAGTTATTCACCTGCACTGTATCAGTTTCCTCAGCTGTAAAATCTGGGTAATTGCCTCCATTGTAAAATGTTATGGGGTCTGCTGGTAATTATATGAATGAAGCGCTAATTACAGTGATTATTACTTGGACCTAGCCTAGATCTGGGTGATGTTCCTGTTGTGATGAATGCGTGAAACAAACACTACAACTTGACTTGCCTATCTGAGTTCTTGGCGAGGGCCCTGGAGGGGCAGCCTGCAGCTCTGCAGTGTGCTGAGAGGGGCTTCCACATGCCCACCCAACACAGGCTCTTAACCTCCCTCATCTGTGGTCCTGCTGCATTGGCAGGGTGCTGGGCTGCTGAGAGGCGAGGAGTTGCTCTTGCAGTAGCTCGATCCACGCATGGGTTGATAACGAGTGGTTGTGCTCTGGCATTCACTTTTCCTCTTGGAGATGTAGAAGGAAGCAGATTAGGAACAGTGCCCTTTGGGACACCGATTGGGTTGGGACCAATTTGTGCCCTGCCTCGTGGCCTTGGTTCCTTTGGAAGAGCTGACCTTGGTGCCCACTGAGCAAGGCTAGGAAGTGGACTTTGAGGTAGCAGTGGAGTCTCATCATCCAGACAACACTGCTGCTGCTGGGATGTGCCTGGAGTCTCTGACAGTAGCAATAATGAGTAATGCCTTGCATCTGTCAATGATGAGAGGCTCCCACCCAATGCCAGCCTTCCCCAGGCACACATTTCATGGCACAGTAGCAGCAAAAGTTGTGTTCTTGGTTCCTCTTGCTGCAGTTCCTGCCTACTCTGTTATGCCATGGCTCAGTCTGCTTTTCTGGGTTCTGGTGGATGGTTTTCAGATGTTCTTGCTACACGCTGCATAAATGAGTTGATCCATGTGCCCTACAGGTCTTGTGTGATGAGTCCCATGGAGAGGGACATTTTATAAGGATCTGTGGTGACAGGATAAGGACCAATAGTTTGAAGCCAGAGCAGGGGAGATTTAGATTGGGCATTAGGAAGAAATACTTTACTATGAGGGTGGTAAGATGCTGGAATGGGCAGCCCAGAGAAGCTGTGGTTGCTTCATCCCTGAAAGTGTTTAAGACCAGGCCAGATGAGGCTTTGAGTAATGTGGTGTAGTGGGAGGTGTCTCTGCCCATGGCAGGGGGTTGGAACTGGGTGGTCTTTGAGGTCCCTTCCACCTGAAGCCATTTTAGGATTAACTATGTACCCTAGAGAGTGATCAATAATTCAGATGTGAGAAGTACTCAGCTTTGATTTTATGGTGGGCAGGTCTGTGTTGGCTGTGGGATTTCTGCGTCTCAGCAGCACCGAGTGCTGTAAATCCTTGCTGTAAGGAACCTGCAAACTTTTTTCTAGCCTGTCAGTGTTTAGTAATGTAACAATTACAAACTGGCTCAGTGTTCCTGCTCGAGCAGCTGATGAGCTCTCTGCTTTGCACTGCAGCGGCAATGGCATAAAGCCATTGAAGCTTATAAAAATTATTTTGAGTTATCTGAATGAAAATGCAGTGTCCCCATGCAAACCAACAGAAGTGCCACAGTGTCAGTGATGTCCAGATCAGGTGCTGCTGAGTGGAGATTTCTCTGCTCCTGAGAGCAGATCTGAACCATCACCGCGCCCCACCTTTGCGCAGTCACCAGCCCCGGTGAAGCAGTCGAAGTGGTGGCTTTGGCAGTGGCTGCTGCAGAAGAACCTGCTCGAGCCATATTTTATTTATTTAGTTGTGACTCACCTGTCATTGCTCAGCTCTGTGACTCACCGAGTTACAGACAGGCGCCTCGGGTGGTTTGCGCCACGCACGCGGAGCCTGGAGCGCTGCTGGCGTGGCCTCTGCGTTCCCTGGGCTGCGCCGGGCTTAGCTGGTGGCGGTGGCACGTTTGGCATCGCCTCATAACCCCGGCCCCGCGCAGCACCCAGGACGCAGCGTGTGCCGGAGGACAGCCTGGCACAGCCGGAGCAGCGGCAAAGGCGGGGGTGGCTGGCGGTGCTCGCCGGAGCGGGAGGAAGATGAGGAGGGTTCCTTCGCGCCCCGTTTCCAGCTGCCCCCGGCTCTGTACGGACGCGGAATCCCCACAGGAGGGTGCTGTGAAGGCACCGAACGTGCGGATCGCGCAGGAAGAGCCGAGTGCGGAGAGCGGCGAGTCCCGGGGAGCTGTGCTCCGGCGAGGACAGAGAACGGAGCAGCCCCGGGCAGCGGCGCGGCACAGGCCGCGCTGGGGCTGGCAGCGCCCACGCTGCCCGCGCGGGTGGGCGGCGGCAAGGCGGCGGAGCTGCGAGCCACTCTCCCGGGAAAGCCGCTGTGCTGTGCTCCGACACCGACGTGTTCTGACAGCAGCGTGCTCCGGAGCTGACCTGCCGTGGCACCGCCGTGCTCCGCAGGGCCGAGCGAGCAATAACTGGCAAAACTGGGGCTGTTTCCGTGCCTCCCGCGTATGGTGGGGCGCTAGCACCTAACCCATGGTGTCATCCCTGGCCACGGGGTCGTGTGGCTGCTCACCAGCGAGCCCTGGAGTTTGCAGCCAAACAGAACCTCGAAGCTGTGCCCTCCAATCTTCGGTGAACGAGATGAGTTCATTCACCGTGGTCGGATAGGCTGGTGAAAACTAGGAGAGAAACTCTTCTGAGCTGGGGCAGACTCCTCTCAGCTGGCTTAGGCAGAAGAGGTTATTCCTTCTGTACGCTTCATACTTGTGCCAGATACTTCTGTTGGACAGGGACAGTTCAAGAGCCTTTCCCACACGTTTCCTTCAGCTGGGAGATGTCAAACGAATTAAGGGTGAGTTGATCATTTATGAGTAAAAAAAACCAAAACAACACCTCACAGCTGCAGGCTAGGCTGGCCTCATGCTTCCCCTCTGCCCCCACCCTGCTTCCCTCCTCTGCTGTTCACTTGTTTTTAATAAACTTCTGAAACTGAGGGTTACAGCCAAAGCAGAGCCTTGTCTTTGGGACGACCTCTGAAACAGGTGGGAAGATTAAATCTAATTCTGCTACACAGGGGACTCTGATTCTCCTGCTGCAATGAGATGAACTGATGGAGCTGCAGTACTGTGGGGTTTAAAATCCACAAGAATCCACTGCTTTAACCTTGGCAATTGGGATCTGTCTGTGAGTCCCGAGGCGTTGACTGCTACCTGGGTGGCATTGCTTTGCTTGCTTGACCCATGAGACATTTGAGCTGTCAGATGTTGGATGGAGGCTGTTTGGCAGAGGGTGCTCCATCTTATTGTGTGTGTTTGGCACTTGCCTGAAATGGCATCACCAAAATCCTTTGTTGGGCTGGATCACCTCCAGGCTGACCTAACTAGTACTGTGGAAGGATGGAGCTTCACCTTCTCACTGGCAGGATCAAACCAAGCCATCTCTGCATCTGTGCCTGTCTGAAACTGGCCAGAGCCTCCTGGAAACAGCCTGGGACTTTGGCTTTGTGCAGTGAGACTTTCTGTTTCTCAAGGAAGCTTTGGCCTAGAGTAACCAGGCCTAGTTCTGGTCAGCTTTAGTTACCAGGCAACATCTGCTTCCTAGGAAATTGGAGCGATCAGCTGTGTCGTGTGTGTCACCTCTGTGACCTCCAACTGCTGTTCCTTCACACAGAGTCAATAACACCCTTATGTATTCTATGGGATCTTCTCCTGCCATCTCAGATGAAAAATAAACAGAAAAGCTTAAGCACACAACGTGCTAAATAGACTAATAAGCTGTGAAAATATTGTCCAGGGAAATCTGGGGCAGGAGATGTCTCCAGCAGCAGCAGCCTGTTGGCCTTGGCAGCAGCAGGGCTCAGGGAGGTGGCTTCCTTGGAAGAGAAGGGAAAGATTTTGCTAAATGAAGGCAGGGTTTTTATTCTCCCCTTTCTGAGGCATTCTAGGAAATCCCTGCCTCCTTACCCTGGCTGCCTCCCAGCATCAGAGCCCTAGGCTCTAAGTACCCACTAAGCTGCTCCTGTGCTGCTTTGGCTTTGCCTTTCTCTTCAATGTACAACAGGTCTGAATCTTCTCATTGAGGTGTTTGAACAAACAGTGAATGTTGAACTTGCTTCGCTCTGGCACCCTGGATGTAGAAGCTGCCTTGTCAGCATTTTAACCTACGTGTTTGATTTTCCAAGTTGCAGTTGCTCTGAGTAAAGTCCTTTGCAAAATTTGCCTGTTTGCCTTTATCCCTTGACCAAAGCCCCAGTATCCCGAGTGAGTTGTGGGCACTGAGGTGCTGAGCAGATGCAGGAAGTCAAGAGGAGCTGCAGCTGCAGTGGGAGGGCTGCAGAGCAGCACAGAACATGGGTGCAGCGGTTGGCATTGGCCACGGCCCGTGGGAGCGGGTGGCAGCGCTGCAGCAGACAGGCGTGCCACCAATAATGAACGGATTATGGCAGTAATCAGGTGTGAGCTACCCCTGTGGCCTGCCAGAGGCAGCTCCTCCCCCAGGCAAGGCCAAATGACTCCGAATTAATCCCCTGGGATTTGGCCTCCAAACTTGTTCACTGCCAGCTGACAAAGGAGTCAAGCTCCGATTGATTACAGCAGCACCTGCAGTAAAAA
The DNA here is from genome assembly GCA_013399055.1 of Ramphastos sulfuratus. Taxonomy (NCBI): domain Eukaryota; kingdom Metazoa; phylum Chordata; class Aves; order Piciformes; family Ramphastidae; genus Ramphastos; species Ramphastos sulfuratus. The sequence continues at coordinate 332,981 of WBNM01028919.1, read as the reverse complement.
CTGACAGATGATGGAGATGTGTTTAATTGTCATTCAGCACCACGGCCCTGCATGCTCCAGCCTCACTGCTGCAGCTGCTGGCATGCTCTGGAGTTTGAAGGCAATGCGCTGATCTGGAGGGGTGCCCGGTTGGGGCAGCCGTGGAGTGGGCAAGCTCTGTGGGCACAGCTGAGCCAACACAGAGCCGTGTTCCACTCACTGCCTTCGCTGCCTGGGCTGCTGGATCCTGGCCACCTCCTGCTCCATCAGGAAACTCCCAAGTTCTCCAAGCCTAAATTAACAATTCCCCTAGGGTCTGTAGGTTGCCTGCCCCAGCTGGATGTCCCTGTCCACACCCTGCAGTGGTGGGGCAGCAGCAGCAGTGCCCATCATGGTGCTGCCAATCATGGTGCTGCCCATCATGGTGCATGGCACACCTGATCCAGTCTCAGAGGCAACTGCAGTTTGCAGCAAGGTCAGGAGAGACAGCCTGCATTAGTGCAGCAGCAGCTCTGAGGACTCAGTTCCTGGTGACAGCTCCTGCAGCGCTAACTTTCTGTGGTGACACAGAGCTCTGAGTGGTACCAAGAAGCCTCAGCTGGGCCATGTGTGCAAAGTTCCCTGTTGTCGCACAAACATCCCCACCCCTGCACACAGCTTGTTTGGACCAGGTGCTGCCGCCCAGCTACAGCCTGTCCCAGCTGCCATCAGTGGGAGCTGATTAGGCTGCTGGGGGAGCTGGGATAAGCCCAGACTTGCTGGGGCTTGCTCTGCAGTGCAGAGCTCGGTGGTGCTGTGCACCCCTCAGCTCTCCCTATTGCCTTTGTGGGCTCCCGGATGTCGGTGAGTGCTCCCTTGTAGGTAGGGTCTGTGGCTGTCTCCGGTTGTGGGTGCTTTTGCTGCAAACCCGGGCAAGTCAGAGGCTGGGTGTTGGCAGGCAGTGGGCCCGTGGGCTGCTGCTGAAGCTGCCGAGGTGAGAGTGCCGCTCTCTGTTAGCGGCAGGTCTGTGGCAGGGTTCCCCTGCCCTGCCCTGGCCTGCCTGCGGCTCGTAAAGCCGCTAAAGCTGGGTTTGAGCTGGGCTGTGTGTTTGGGAGGGAGCTCGTGGGGAAGGCTTCTTCATCTTCTGCCTGCCCTCTCCTGGCCTTTGCCTCCCCGGGGCTCGGCAGGGCCAGGGGCTGCTCCCGAGGGCTGGGGCTTTCTGGTCGCTGCAGAGTGGTGTCCTCTGTGCTTTTCTGTGCTTGGGAAGAGAAGGAATTGCTATCAGGGCTTGGGTATTGCTTGCCTGTGTTAACCAAACTGCTGAGGGAAAAAAGGGGATTGGGAGAGTGAAAACATCTGATGCTTGATGACTTCCAGAGAACAGCTTAGGCAGGAGCCTTTTTTACCTGAACTTTGGTTTTCTGGTTTTGCACCATGTGGAGGAAATGAGTGATGGGTAGAGGGGGTCACAGAAGAAGAATACAAAGGTCGTGGCATGAATGTTCTCACTTCAGATTTCAGGCTGAGGCTGGGAGCAGGACATTGCTCTCCTGGGAGCCCCAGGCCGGGAGCAGGTTGCTGGGCTGGGGGGGTGCTGGAGCGGGAGGTGGAGTGAAGCAGGTTTAGTATTCATGAAAAATGCTCGTGACAGCCGTACCCCGGGTAATGAGCAGCCACCTGCAGCTCGGAGCAGTACTTGATAATGCCCTAATTAGATTGGAGATGCAAAAAAGCTCATTAAAATTAAATAACATATTTGTCACTGTTTTAAGAGGTGCAGATTGCCTAGAACCATGCTGGTCTCTTGACCTTGAGTGTTTTGGCGTAGTCCTCACTGTTGAGAACCCAAGAATAAGATCTGAGAACCTCGTGGGTGGTGTTGTGGTGGGGGATCACAGCATGAGGTTGCAGACCTTCCCTCTCCCTGGTTGTGTTTGGCACCAGCTCATTTTTGCTGCCCATGCTGTTTTGGAGACCTGGGTAGAGCAGGCAGAGGCTCTGGCAGACATGGTCCCTGCCTGGGGCAGCTCTGTCTTGAGCTCCCCCTGTAAACTTTGTGGGTTTCCTTGTCGTGGGGATCCTGTCCATCGTTAGGTGAGAAGCCACCTTCCCATCTTTGTCAAATGTGCAGCTTCTCAGGGTGCCATGAAGTTTGGGGAAACTTTCCCAGACGCTGCCTGCTGATGGTGTTTAGGCAGGTGGTGATGAATTTCACTTCTCCTGTGCTGTGTCAGGAAACCAGCTGAGAGCTCCTGGTAGAGCAGAACTAGGAGGAGCTGGTGCTGGAGACCCTGCAGTGCCAGACCCTAACTCCCCAGTAGTCTCAGTGACAAAAGTGATGTCAGATCAGAAATGCTTGAAAGGTGGGGGACAGGGAGGCAGCTTGGGAGAGGATGGGAGAGGCACTCAGCCAGCAGCTTGTGGGAGCACAGGGGCAGCAGCTGGGACCCTAAGTCCCAGCAGTGTAGCTTCTGGAGCCTTGGGCTCCATCTCCTCAGGTCCTCATGGAGTGCAGTGAGAGTGGCTCTAAATCCCTGCCCTCCCTCCTGCCTGGGAAGGAGCAGCACAGCCAGAGCAGGGCCTATTAACAAGACTGTAATTTTCCCAAATTAATTTTTAATGACTAATTTGTCTTGTTTTCAGCTGTTTTATACAACACCCAGTGTTCAAGGCCCATTTATTTCTCCACAATGTCACCATGAAGGGGACTGGTGCTGGCTCAGGGGCTGTGGTTGGCCTTTGCCTGGGCAGGGCTGCTCCCCAGAAGGACTGCACTGCCTGGGGAGCGGGCTGAGGGCAAAACCTTCAGAAAGGAATTTCCCTTTTTTTCTACCCTAAAACATCGCTGTTGCCAGATCATTCCCCTGGCTTGGGGTCCCTGCTGCAGCCACCTGCTGCCCTTCCCTTCTGGGCGCACCAGCCAGCCATGGCTTCTCTTGCAAGGGTTTCTGTGCATGGAGAAGAGATCAGCAAACAAGTAGGGTTTCTTCCTCCCCCTCCTTGTGGGAGGTTGTGCAAGGATGTCTTGGAGTGGTCTTTGGGGAGAGTGGGGATTTTCCCTTTGTGGCACCAAGGCTGCTCAGCCCCCAACTTGCTGTGTCTTTCCCACTTTAGGGGTTGCTGTGGTTTTTTCTCATTTGGGAACTGGGGCAGAGGGGGGAAAGTGCCCCAAGGGAGGAGGTTCCTGTTGTGCCCAAGAGCAGAGCAAAGGGTTGAAGCTCAGCCTTGCTTGAGCTCCCAGACACGTGGGTTCTTTAATCCAGTCTTCAACAGCTTCAGAGCAAAAGAAACCCCCAAACCCTTTTAGCCTGTGTGGAATCTGCTGGCAGAGTAAATCCCGGGTAAACATCCTCAATTTGCTGCCTCCTGAAATGGAGCAGCTTTTAGAGTTTGGAGCCACAATTTGTATTCAAATGAAGGTCATTTGAAAGGTGTAACATAGTAAACAGCCATTATTTCATTTTGATAGTGGTACTAAAATTATAGTGTTGGTTGAATTATTTTAGTGTAGGACCATTACCATCTCCCTAAAACACTTAGAGGATTTTTATATCAGTGCTGCAGCCCTGAAATTAGAGGAAAATTAAAACTCAGAGGGCTGTGGAGGGGAAGGCATCATGAGTGTTCCTGCCTTTTAGCCTGCAGCCTCTCTCCCTGGCTCCTCTGCCAGGAGAGCAGGGCCCATCTTCTGCCAGGGGCTGTTGGTTCTGTGCAAGGGGCTGGAAGGAATGTGCCTGCATCCCTGTAAAACCTGGCACTGCCACAGCGAGCCCCAGTAAATGCTGCAGCTGCTTGCATGGCACCAGGGGCCCACCCGGGTGTTTGGTGACAAGCTAAAGACTTTAAAAAAATTGCTGCTTCTCCAACTGGAGAGCTGGGCTCTGTGGGTTGACCCCCCTGGCAGGCTGCTCTGCCTCAGCAGCAAGCTGTGCCCGTGTTGGGGTGCCCAGCACGCTCAGCACCTGGGCAAGCTTTAAAGCCTCACTTTGCCACATGCTCCTTCCCACCAGTCAGGGCTTTCCTGAACGCTTGTGAGACTGAGATTGCTTTTTCTCGTTGCAGTAGAAGGTGCCGTGGTGTCACCTGGCACCAATGCTGCTTGCCAGCTCGCTGTGTTTGGAGCTGCTGGTGGAGGCAGGGGCACACGCTCCAAATCCTGCTGCAGCTCCTGTCTTTTAGCAGCCTCTGCAGCAGAGTTGGAGTTAAGTGACAGCAACGTGCCCCAGGGCCAACGGGTGAGGGTGGCTGGCCGGAGCCCGGCAGCTCCAGCCGCTGCGGGGTGGAAAGGCTGCGGGACGTGAGCGAAATGTTGATGGTGAAATTGTCCTGGCCGGCTGCAGCTGCCTCCCTTAACGTTTCCACACCTGGCTGGCTAACAAACGAGCAGAGAGGCTCTCAGTGTGCTGCCTCCGGAGTGCTCCCATCTGCCCCGCGCCTCGGGCGGCGTCCGGGGGCTGTGCCCCTGCCCTGCGCCGTGCCCGTGCTCAGGCAGCAGGGATTCCCTGCTTTCAGGGGGGGGACAGAAACCCAGGTGTTCTGTGGGTATATTAGTGAGCATCTTTATTGGCAATAAGCTGGTTCTCAGTAAAACAAAGGAATACCGTGCAAATTAAATTCCCCTTAATGTAGAATTCCTCCAAGAATCCAGGATGTGAAATTTATGTTTTCTGGCTACATCTTTGGCAAAGCTCAGACTTTTTTTTTTTTTTTTTTTTTTTTTTTTTTGTCTGTTTTTGGAGCTGTGTTTGATCTGCCATTGATTTTTTTTTTTAGTTGTGTGAGGAGGATGCTGGTGTATATCCACTAGGAAAGGGCACAAATTTTGGCACCTTGGAGGTTTTGCTGCTCTAATGGTACTGAGGCTGGCACAAGTGATGCACCAGCCATGGGTGTCAGCAGTGGAAGGCCACCGTGTCACACTGCAGGTCAGGAAAGTGCCTCTTGCCTCTTCCTCAAGCCCCAGCTTGCTCCTGCTGACAGTTTTGCTGCTGGAGCACTCCACACCAGCAGCAGGATAGTGTTTTTATTACAAAACCATGGGCTCTCAGGTGTGGGGTGGTGTCAGAGTGGAGGGTCTCCATCCTTGGATGAGGGTACTCTGGTAGAGCAGATCCTCAAGAGGTTTGAAATGGAGGGGGAAACCTGCAGCCAGATCAGGGTGCCCTGGGAGATGAGTGCAGCAACCTGTTCCATATTTATCATGGGCAACAATTTGACTAAGGGAGAATTTAGATTAATAACATTCAGCCCGGAGAAGTAATTTCCTTTGAGAAAACGATTTACATGCACTCTGCCAAAGAGAGCTGTCACCGCGCGCTCTCCTCGTGTCAGCTCCAATAATGAAGTTGGAAATAACATGGGAGGTTAATAGGTCCTACTTATCTCCTTAGTGCTGGAAAGGAAGATTTACAGTGTGAGCCTGGTTTGCATATTTCCGTTGGAAACGGGGAGGTTTTCCCAACTGAGATTGATGGGCAGCGGCCGTGACGGGCGTCTGCTGGCTGCGGAGGCTGTAAATCCTCTGCATCCCGGGGGATGTGCTTGTGTCCCCAGGGTCAGTGGCCAGCCATCCCTGTCTTCAGCCAGCTGGATCCTCTCTGAGCGTGGAAGTTCGGAGGGACGTGGCTGCCCTGCCGTGGTGCAAAGCTGGGTTGAAGCTGGGTGGGTTTTCCCGGGAGCTGCCCATGGCGTGCGAAAGGGAAAGTCACCTGGAGATGTGGTAGGAGGAGGCACCGCTGTGGGGGACGCCAGCAGCTCCTCTTGAGCACTGCTTTGTGGTACCATCTCCGTGGCACGCGTTACAGTGAGCTGTGTCCTGCCTTAACCCCGAGGAAGGGGGGTTCAGGGATGGTCCTTGGGGCTGGGAGCTGCCAGCCCTGCTGGTCCTCACCAGGACCTGCTCCTTTAATTAGAAACGCTAACGACCTTGTCGTCACTGCGAGGACGTCGCTGCCTTGGCTTTCGGAGAGGCTGCAAGCCTCTGGAGCCGCCCCTGTGCTTGGACCTGTCCCCCCCCCGCTGACGTCGCGGCGGCGCGCAGGAGGGCGACAGGCGGGCGTCGCAGCCCTGTCACTTCGCATTACGGCGGTGACAGTCCCCAAGGGCTGGTGGCACGGTATGGGCTGCTGCGGGAGCTGTGCCGAGCGGCAAAGCTCGCTGTGAGCCACAGCAGAACAAAAACCTCTCCAGTGCTGCTGCTGCCCTCCCTCTCGCAGCTTTGCAGCAAGCAGCTTGGGGCTCTGCCCGCATCTTGGGGCTCTGGGCTGGCTGCGGGGCTCTCCCACACTGGCAGTGAAGTAAACGTCAGAAAAAATGCAGTGGGTTGTACCCTGTCGGTGATTTCAGTCACAGGGTGTTAGAACCTGCTCAGAAGAGCAGCTCTGGAAGGGCTGAATTGTTAATAGGTGTCTGTCTGGCACAAACGGTGAAATATTCATTGCAGTTGGTTATTTCCCATTACTGAGCAAGTGCAAGAAGAATTAACTTTGTGAACAGCTTAAGGTACAATTCAGTAATAACCTGAGCCGTTTAATGAATGAAATATTTAACATGATTTGCATACATTAAGTGATGGAATAGGGAGTATAACAAATGTAACTCTGAGGACACCCAGGAGAAGAAAATAAGAGACAAACCTTGATGCTTTTCCTGATAAAAACAGCGCTTTAGGAGGCATGAGGTGACCAAACAGTTCGCTCTCAGCAGGACACTAGCAGGGTTCATTCCCAGTTAATAGGGGCCTTGCAGGTAGCTCTCCCCAGCTGATGTGGCACTAGAAGTCATTATGTTCTTCTTCCCTGTAAGTGGCTGCTGTTCTGGAAGCAGTGTAGTGAGTTGTGTCCCAAACTGAGAGCGTGTCTGTGTGCATCTCATGTGTGGGTGATCTAGCAACAAGAGCTTGAAGGTTGAAATGCGGCAAAGGAAATGTTCAGCCCCACACGTGGGGAGCTTGTGCTAGGGTGGCTGTGCTGCGGTGCCAGATACCCCTGGAGCCGCATCCCTGGCAGGCGCGGGTGGCTGCAGCCACACCGTGTAGCAGGAGCTCACTCTTTTTCTATATTTAGCAAGAAATGCATCAGCATCCCTTTTCCTGCCTGGATTCCCTCTGGGAATGGGGCTAGTAAATAGCTGCTGCACTAAAAATAGCACCTGCGGCAGCCCCTGGCAGCCTCCTCCGCGGCTCCCACCTCCCCTCCCGGGAGCAGATGTTTGGATTTATCCCTATTTTGATTCTTAAAAAAGAAAAAAAAAAAAGAAGGCGGAAATGGACCACTTAAAAACTGAAAGCCGATGGAAGCCCTGCAAAGCTTAACCTTCGAGAACGCCGTCGGCGCTCCCAGCGCCCCTTCTGCTGTGCCCAGGGCGGGCAGATAGCACCACCCTCCCGGGCGATGCGTGTCCGAGGTGCTCTGCTGTCGCTCCTCACAGCCTTTCATCACACCAAAAGTGCCCTTATCTTCTTACCGTCTTTTTCCCCCGCAGTGTTTTTGGTAAAGTAAAGAATGAGAGAAAAGTCTGCAAACAACGTGCAAAGAATTCACAGTTCGTGGGTGCTGCTCTGGCTTTAGGTTATTTACTTTGTGTTCCAACAATCAAATGATTGTGGGTTGGGGAGTTTCCACCAGATGAAAACCAGCAGAACCCTCTTCGGGGTCACATCTGCTGTGATGCCCCAGATGAGTGGCCCTGGGTTGATGGTCACAGGTGGGTACCTGCTTAGGGCAGAAACATTCCACCTTCGTGCCCCACACAGGAGGAAGGACACTTGGTTGTGGCCAGCAGTGTAAGATAGTGTACTGGAGCTGGTCCCATCCCTTCATCAGCATTCATGAGCTGCTTCCAGTAGCAGTTCCCGGCCCTGTGAAGAGTGCCCCTGCTTGCTGGGGGAGATCTAGGGGCAAAAAATGCCAGAAGCCCAGTAAAAACAACCAGCCCAGCAGCACCAGCAGGAACTGGAAATTGCAGCTGGATTCCAAGAACAGTTTTTCATACTGTGTGTTGTTTTGGGGTTTTTTTGTTTTGTTTTGTTTTTTTTTCTTTCTAAACCAAAAGTAACAGTGCGAAAGAGGAGGAAGTAATTAACAAGCTGCAAACAGTCAATGAGGGCAGAAAGCCCCTGCCCAGATTTACAACACAAACAGCTGAGTCTTGCCTCAGCCTGGGAACAAGCCCTGTTTTCTGGGATGTTTGAGCTTGCTTTTTTCTCTTGCTGTTGTGGTGAATCCCTGTGGGGAGGGAGCTCTGCAGACCCCCCACACACACTTCCTTGCTGCAGTGCTTGGTCCATGGCTGCTCCCTCCCTGGGAGGAAAGTGTGTTAATGAGTTCTGTGATGGGATGTGGCATCAGGGTTTGGGTGACAAACCCAATAATTTCCGAGTGTCTCTTTTGCCCTAGTGACAGCCCGGGTCTTGGTTGTATTAGGGTGAGTGGGCAGATGCCTAGGGAGCAGAACAGTGCAGGCTCTGGAGGGGAGGTGATGAGGTAGGTGAGTGGTGTTTTTTGGAGAGGAGATACAGGGGCACTTATGTGCCATTCACAGGGCACCTGAGAGCTGGGGCAGTCTTCCGTGTAACCAACGCAAACAGAATTAAGCCATTGAGTAGGGCTGTGGGGAAAAGCAGGTCTTTGGCCAGATGGTCAGAAGAGAGATCTGGCTCTTGGAGCACAGGAAGGGGTGTATGAAGCACAAAAGCAGCAGCACCCAGGACCCCATTTTGCACTGGCTGAGGCCTGGTGGTCATCCCAGGACAGTGCCACTGCAGCCAAGACAGGAAGATGTCCCAGTTCCTGCTCTTGCTGCGCTCTGGCCAGGATCATCGCTGGAGCCTTTATCATGATTTAATGTGGATCTTTTCAGAAGGGTTTTAATTCCCTGTTTGAAATAAGAAAGCACTGTAAATCACAGGCAGAATCTGCTAACATTTAGAGTTTTAAATGAATTCCTGTTGAGAGTCTCTTAAGCCAGATTTATATCTGGTTCTGCATTGAGCTGTGTCGTTATGTGGGGCTGGAAGAGTCTTACGGCATTAGGCATAATGCAAAAACATGCTGAAAAGACAGTTCTGCAGGAGCGTGGAACATGGTGATGTGAGGGAATATTGGAGTGAGGAATATGCAGAAAGGGGCAATTACTGTGGTGGATAGTTTCCCTCTAATGAACCCTCCATAGCTGAGGGTGTGCTGCTGTCTCCTTGCAGGAAAAGGCAAATGGAGAGGGCACCGAGGTGCTCCCCTCTCTGGTGGCACTTTCCACCTTTCTTTCTACGGTAGAGTTTAGCCCAAGGTCATTTAAAGGAAAGAATAACAATAGAAGCAGCATGTGATGATCTGTGGGTGTTTTCCAGTAACTAAAGCCTGGGCATTATTTAATCTGCTCTGCTTTACTGACTGCCCCTGGGCCTGAAATGGAAGATGAAATCCATCCTAATGCCATTGGGCACTGGCAGCTTCCAGCTCTGACTTTGCTAATACTTGCAGCTAAGGGTGCCCCTGAGCTGACTAGTCAGGACAGCCACTGCTAAGTGTGTTTGTGCAGAATTATGGTCACAGTGCCCAGCTCAGGGTGCTGCTGCCAGTGTGTGTCTGGCAGCTGAAGCTGCTCAGCAGCCCTGGGCTCCATTGCCTGCTGCTCACTCACTTGATTGGGTTGGGGTTTCCTCCTCCTTTTCACGGAGTTTAAACTCTCTTAATCCTTTTTTATATACACCAGGTTTAGCCTTGAAAATAAACCATCAAAGCTGTTCACTTGCTGCTTTCTAGGAGGTGAGGAGTGACAGGGGCTGGCCGCTCTGAGCCCTGATCATGCTGGCCTGGGGATCACACCTGGCTTAACTGAGCTGAGCTTTGAAGACCTCCACAGCTCAGCTGGTGCTTTCCTTCTAGTAATAAGCAATCTGCAGCTGCTTAGATGAAAACTGTAATGAAAAGTACAGCAGAGGAGTGAAGCTTGTGTATGCTGGGAAGAAGTCTATGAGCGTGGTGGAAATGGGATCGTGGAAGTAATTATTGATTATAAATTGTCAGGAGAGAGCACCTGAATGAGTGGGCTGCAGGTAAGCAGTGGTGATGCAGTGGTGGGGCAACTCTGACTGGAGACATCAAGTCCCCTTTCCATGAGAGCTCCCTGGAGGCATGTAGGTGTAAGATCTGTTGTGGTTGGCATTTGGGTGATGTTGGCTGTCTCTGACCCTTTCTTCTGTTGTGTTTCTGCCCTTGTGCACTTCTGTCTCTCTCTGCTAAGTGTTCTTTGGGACCATGTGTAGGCCTGTCTGAGCTGTCTTCCCCATGCTGTTGAGGCTGCTGCTGGTTTCACTCCTCTAACTTCAGGAGGCAAACCAGGCTGCTCAGGTGGCAAAGCTGGTGGGGATGGAACCCATCCCTGAGCATGCTAGGTGCTGCCTGGCATTGCTGCCACACGGTTTTGTAGGCAGAGAGTGAGCTGATGGAGCTCAGCATTCCTAAATGTCACCCTGTAATGTGTAATTAGGGCTGCAGTTTGAGGCCATCCTAGGCTTTAATTGAAAACTGCAAGAGTAATCTCTGCCATCTTTTCTGTAGCTGGACTTCCAGCAGGCCCCTGGTGAGAGGTGCTGCTGAGCGGAACACCCCAGCGCCTGTGGTTCAGCCGCTCGCATCCCCAGCCAAAGACACTTTCCTCTCACTGGCTTTCTGCCCCTGCACTGCCTGTGAGCAGTTCTGGGACTGCCCTGGCAGCTTTAATGAGGTTTGAGCCCCACAGAGGTGTGTTTTGCCACATGAGGATGAGTACAGGTCATCTGTTGCTCTCTGGCAAATTAAGAAACACTTTGGGCACCCCAGCATTGTGGAGTTTCTCCTGTCAGGGTCAGACTTGAGTCTCAGTGGTCTGACATGAGCTGTTTCATGGCATGTTCATGGGTATGAACAAGTGCATTCAGGCACCAGTTAATAGTGGGGAGCTCTGCTCTTCCATCCCACACCCTCCCAGGCAAGCGACAGGCTCTGATTCACCTACCCCCGGTTCTGGTAATGGATCTTTTGTTCCTCTCTCTCCCCGCTCTCCCGTGGCTTTGCCACTTCCCAGGGGATGCATGGCAGCAGCAGAGACTGGGTAAAGCCAGGATATTTATCACCCTTTCTTGCACAGAGGCTGTGAAACAGCTCCTGCAAAATAAATCTCCTGTAAACCCCTTCCACAGCCAGGCTGGGCTGACTGCTCCAGGAACAGCCAGAGGCCTTTTCTTCCCCAGGGGTAATGCATGGGGAGTGATTCCTGGTGACTTCAGCTTTTTCTGTCTGCATGTGAAAACCAGCTGTGTGCTGGGAGCACCCTCGACTAGTCCCTGTTGAGCGGCTGATGGATAAGGGCATCCCTAGGGCAAGAGCATTGCCCCAGTACCACCGGGATGTGAGCCCCTTGGCAGGTGGTGGCTGGCAGACCTGGATAACAAATCCCATCCCCGATGGGGCTGGGCTGGGAAATGCATTTGAAAGGAAGTTTTGATTTAGTTTTGTCTTTAACCACATCACAATGGAAGAGGTGGAGTGGGCAGTGGGAAGATTTCCTCCAGGTAGCCTGTGTCGGACACCAGGCAAGGTGAGGTTGGACCACCCTGCTCCCACCTTCTGTGCTTTGGGGACAGTCATTGTAAGTGCCACTGGAGTGTGGCTGCTGCTGTGGGGCTGGACAGGTTTTTGATTCTGTTTGGGTTTATCTCCCTGCTCAGTTTCAGAGGTGACACCAATGTTAAGGCACGTTTGGACGTGGCACTTGGTGCCATGGTCTAGTCTTGAGGTCTGTGGTGATGGGTTGGACTTGATGATCTTTGAGGTCTCTTCCAACCTTGCTTATACTGTGTGATACTGTGATACTGTTTCTGCTTTAGAAATGTACAGAGCAGCAATACTTCAGATTCAAGCCCTGCCTGCAGAAGGAAACAAACCAGCTTGGTTTAAAGGCTTCTTGCTCTTCACAGGTCTCCACCAGCCTGGGAGCAGCTGGACTTGCCTTCCTCTGCCACTTACTCCAACAAAACGTTGCTTGCTTTTCTCTCACTGCTGCTTTCTGCCCAGCTCACTGAGCCATGTCCCTTTAGATGCTGTACTGCTGTCTGAGGCCAAACAATGGGACCAATGGAATGGCAGTGCCATTCCTGTGCCACTGATGCTAAACAAGGCAGTAAGAACTTGCTCTGTGTGGCTTCCAGGTCAGTTTGTAGTTGTGGTACTTGGAATATTAATGGCTTTGAGAGCAGTGATGGCTGGGAAATGAAAACAGTTTGATCCTAGCTGAGAAGATGCTACACAAGCAACATGAATTCATATTTTATTTCAGAGTGGAGGGACAATGCAGAAGCGATGGGCTGGAATTTGTCTGTATGGCAACAGGGATGTGGAGATCTCCTAAGAGAACGAGAGTGCCTGCTGGAGAGATCACAGCTTTATTAGCTCTGCTACCAACCCAGAGATGTGCACAGACTCTCCTGCTCTCCCTTACAACATGCACATATCTCAAGCTTGTTAATTTGGATGCTCATAATTCATATGAAGTAATTAGCTAAAATTCAGACTGGTGATTTTAAACTGATTTATTACTTTGAGACAAACTAAGTGACCTGAGCTACTTGCTACTGCAAATCCTGTTTGGGTTCTAGTTTCTCTCCTCTTTGGAAAGGTCAGCTGGGAATTTCTGACACCCTGACAGTGATGTAGAGATAAGCTGGGAGGAGAGAGCTCCATAGCTTTGCCCAGCCTATGGGACACCAGTAACCTCAGTAAGCTTGTGCTGAGCAGTGCCTGTGCCTGGGGTTGGAGTGGGAGCTGTTTGGGGCAGTTGCCTGCTGGCTGGGCCAGAAGATGCCCCTGTGCTTGCAGCTGTAGGTAAAGAGAAGGGAACTGCATGGGAGCTGCTGTGCAGCAAGCAGTGAGGGGTGCCAGCTGCTCTTGTCCCAGACTCCAGCTCATCCTCTCTGGCACCTGGGACCCAGGAGGTGAGGTCAGGCTGCCCATGCTGCTGTGGCTCTGGGTGCTGCCATACCCTGGTTAAGTATTGAAGCCTTAGAGGAGCTACAGTCATACAGCACTGGGTGGGAGCTCTCCTGCCACCTTGGCCTGGACCCTGAGCTGGGCACGTGTCTCTGCTTGGCTCACGTGAGGCCTAAGGACAAGCCCAGCACAGGGCTGCTGGGGCCAAGCTGGAGGAAGAGCAGTGGGCATGTCGCCGGTGGCAACCGTCCAGCGCCTCTGTACCCTGTGAGTGGCCTTTGCCGGCGCAGTGAACTCTGCTTTGCAGCTGCTGGTGGCCCCTCAGTGCCTTCCAGCTGTTGCCTTCCACCTTAGCAAAGAGGGTTGCAGAGTAGGACGAGGTGGGCATGACGTGAGCAAGCTGTCAGCTACCCACGGGATTGTGTGTCTGGGCTCGGGGCAAAGCCTAACCAGTGCAACATTGCTGTTCAGTTACACAGCTGAGCAGATGAAGGCTTTGTCCTCACTGGTGTCTCAGAAACAGTTTACTGGCTGAGCTTGTTCCTAAACTGGGCCTAGAAGGGACATGGGGCTGGGCAGGGCATTCTGGGCAAGGAACTGCTGGCCCTGGTGCACAGTGCCTTTGTCCCTAGAGATGCTCTTAAGTGGCCTTGGTGTGCAGTGCCCTCACCCACAGAGAATGCCCTTGGGTGGTTGTCTGGTGCCCTCACTTACCGCAATGCTGTTGGGTGGCCTTGGGGTGCACCTGGTGCCATGTACCCTGGGCAGTGCCATGGGAGGCCTTGGGAGCAGCGAGGAGCCAGGTGGAAGCAACTGTGCCCTGCCTTGCTTTGTGGTGCTGCTGAGTAAAGGACAGGGCTGGGGCCAAGCTGGGGTTTCAAAGTCTGATTCTGTCTCGTCTGACCTTGCTAGGGCCACGCTGCCTTTTGTTTGTAATCTCGGGCAAGAAGCAGTGTAAAAGGGTTTGATGGGAGACAAAAGCAAACAAAGCCTTGCTCGGAGATGGGATGAATGGGATGTAATTGGATTTTTTGGTGAAGACATTGATTTGACCCTATAAGAGACACAGAGTGACTCATTAGGGGAATTAACACACATTAAAATGCAGGGCTCCTATCGAAGGGCTTTTATTGTGCCTACAGTTTTGTTTTTAATTATTTAATGACTTCGTGTCTTCTGGTAATAAATCTCTCTCTTCCCTCCCGTGCAGGAGGAAACAGGGTGCTGGTGTGGCACAGGGGCAGTGCCGGCTCTGTGCTCCCTGTCCCCCTGGTACCCCAGGCACAGGTGGAGACAGGCTCTGAACAAGCATCTCTTGGTGATGGAACCTCAGCCCCACTCTGGCTGCTCTCTTCTGGGCCTTGCAGGTTTTTGTCCAGTCTCCACACAGCAAGGCCTCTGCAGGAGCTCATCTCCAGGAGCTCTGCAGGATGATTGATGTCCTTGAGAGGAACAATTCCCAGCCTTGGGCTGTGTCGGGCAGCTCTGGCCCTGGGCTTTTGGAGTGCCCGCTGCTCCCAGCTGCTGTTCCCAGCTGCAGCTCCTTCTGTGCCAGCTGGGGCTCCAGGGCTCCCTGGGAACCACTCCTTGTACTCAACATCTCACAGGTGGTACTCTCTCCTCACCACGCTGGTGGGATGGAGACAAACTGGCTTTGCTATGAGCAGAGCTATAGCTGTGTGTTGTCTGGGCACACCCTTCACTTGGCTGGGCTTTGCCCGCAGGAGACACTTGCCGTGGGTTTGTGTGCCTCCTGTGCCACCTCTTCCACAGAAGTCATCTCCTGCTCCTGCCTGGACACTCTGGTCCTGTCCATCCCACCCTTGGGATAGGCTCTCTCCATCTGGGCTGTGGGCACTGCCTCAAGGTATCATGGGCTGAGACCCTGTGCTGCTTGTGCCTGGCACACATAGCCTTGCTCTTTCCCTTGGGAAACCAGCATTTCCCTGTGCAGTGCCAGCTGAGGGTACCCCCAGCATGTGCTCATTGCTGGGAAGTCCCCTTTGTCACCAGGCTCTGCCTGTGCCAGTGTCAGCTGTGAGCGACACTGAGTCATCTGCTTCTCACAGCCCTGCTCAGGGGTGAGGTGGCAGATGAGGCAGATCCTGAAGCCTGGTGTTTGTGTAGTGGCAGAAGCTGGCACTCTGGTGTCAGACCATGAACAGAAGCTTCTGCTGGCTTGTCCCTGGTGTGGGTCTGGGATCAACTGCTGTGGCTGCAGCTATCCCCACACCAAACCTGGTCGGCATGCTGTATGCCTGGTTCCAGCTGCCCTGGCACCAGTGGCTGCACTGTCTGGATTGAGTAGCTCATGATGCCAAGTGTGCCAGCCCCCCCATGCAGGTGGTGCCCAGGTGTCCTGGTGAAGTGGGCTACAGAGTGAGCAGATGGTGCAGGAACGTTTTGGGGGCTCTTGCCCTGTTTACAGGCCAGCCCCTGCAATGGGGGCTGGGTGCAGGAGGCAGCGGAGGGCTTTGCTGTCTCTGCTGCAGGCCTCCTTTCAACAGTGCCCGGAGCTGGGCTTTCCTTGTTATCCAAGGTATTTCCTCTAGAGGAGGGCAATCAGGCTGTAATATGTCATTAGGCAGAAAGCCTGGGGGAGCAACTATCTTCGTTGATAGGGATCCTTCCTTTATCCTGTTAGAAGAATTGAATTACACTTCTTGAGTTGTCTGGAGATGCAGCCTGCAGCCTGGCTGGAGCCGTGGCGTTGTGCACTCCGGTACCTGGGGCGGGCTGAAGCTGCTCGGGCATCTCGGCTATGTGTGCCTGTCGCATCCGTCTGCAGCTCCTGCTCGGGGCTGCCGGTATCTGCTGAGCGGGCCCGGGACAGCATCGTGCCAGCACGTGTTCTGCCTCCACACAGGAGCAGCTCCCTGCTGCAGCTCCTCCCTGAGATGAAGATATGGAACGTTCAGGGCCAGCTGGAAGGGAAAAAGCCTTACCAGGCTTAGGTCTGGTGTTGATTCATCTGAGGTGCTGTGGGGTCTGTGCACAAGGTGCTCCTTCAGCCACCAAACGTTAAAAGTTGGTTTATTCTCCTTACGGCTGCATTTCAGTGGGAGCAGACAGTGCCAGCCCTGCCTGGCTTTTCCCAGTCCTGAGGGTCAATCAGCCAGGTCAGGCTCGGTGTCAGAGGGATTTGTTCCTGTGGACACCTGCTCCTGCAGACCACCATGAGTGTCCAGGCACTAGGGGTTGGGTGGGATGCGTTGGGAGCTGCTGCTGGGGCACTCACTGGGGCTTGTCCCTTGGTGTCTCCGAAGCTCACTGTGCTGCCAGGTGCTGTAACAAAGTGAGGCAAGGATGCAACCTGGGAATCAAATTCTGCAGAGCACAGCACCTTTGATGGAAGGACTGTGCTGGCTTTAAAACACCAGAGATGTATTTCCTGAAGAATTCCAGCTGCAGAACGTTTGAAGTTTTTTATTCATAGGCATAAAATCAGTGGTTGGCTCCTGCAGCTTGCACCCTGCACCAAGCTGTCGGCAGTGCCGTGGTGTGGCTCTTCTGGACAGCGGTGGCAGATGCCTCTTTGGAGCCCAGTGGAAATCTGGGGCTGGAGCTCCCAGGACACAGTGTCTGAACTGCAGCACTCCTGTCTGCAGCAGCCCCTCTGAAAGGAGTAGGCCTGGTGTGTTCCCTGGGAAGGTCACAAGTGGAGGTGCTGTGCCAGTGCCCAACAGAGGGCTGTGCCTGCTGGGTTTGGTATTGAGTTTTCCATGGCAATTAGCCAGAAATTCAAAAGGGACCTTTGTGGAGCTGGGTGTCACTGCTGCTCCTCCTGGCTCGTCGCCTGCTGCCACAGTGCTGGGGCTGGGAAGTGAGGGGATTCTGGGAGAATTTATTTGCAGTGTAAACATGTTGGTCAGGAGTCATTAATATGACATTCACACAGCTCTAATAAAGTACCTAACACGGAGATCTGGCACCGCTGCAATGCCCAGAGGACATTAACTATGAGTCTTAAAACCAAGAGTATTGGAAACAAGATATTTTTACGTCTCATTTGGGAGTAATATAATTGCGTTCTGTGGCTCCAGCAGATGCTTGGGCCAGCTGGTTGGAGAGCGCTGTGGGTTTTTTTAGCTTTGGTACTACCCAGTTCCAGCCCTAATATAGAACTGTCTTAAAGAAAAAAAGAGAAGGGAAAAATCATCTGCTGGTCGAAGGCCCCGTTGCTGTGTGCTCACCTTCACAGTGACACAGCCTGGAGACACTTCTGCTGCAGCAGCTCTGGAGGCTGAGCTGGGTTTGGGGTCTGATCTGAGGCAATTGAACATTCAAGGCAGCTCCACTGACCTTTCTGCAGAGCCTTTGCTATTGCAGGTGTGTCTGAGAGGGATACTTGGACCTGCCTGGGAGACAATTTCTGGAGGAGAACCGTCAAAAATTGACCTATTTCTGGGCACATCTTTATGTGGGAGGACAATAAAATCTTGTTTGCAGCAGTTTATGGACTTGAGCCCCAGGGACCCTTGGCCATCTCTGGCTTCCATGATGGTGCTGGTGCAGTGACAGTGGCTGTCATGGTTAGGGCTGGTCACTGGTCCCATACCTGCCAGTAGAGATGCTGCTGTCTCTCCTGGGCTGCTGACAATGCCCAGCCTGTCCATGGTGTGGCCATCCCACAGCTGGACTCATGTCAGGGATGCTGGTGGGTGGCCACCCCACCTTTGCCAGGCATAGGCACAGGCACCACAATCAATTATCTTACTGGCACCGATAATTTCCTGCAGACAAATGGGCTCTGATCTGGATGTAATCGCCCGTATCATCCCTGCGAGTGGGAGCCATGACTTAGCTGATGTCACCCGCTGGCTTTCCGTGGCACCATTAATAATTCAGTAATTCTCTCTGCAGCAATGCTGTGCTATTTATAAATATTTAATTTAGCTTCCCGTGGCCCTGCTGCCACTGCCCTCCTCTAGGCCTCCTGACGTAACACCAGGCTTGCCGCCGTGGTCACTGGAGTCACCAGCGGGCACTCTGCTGGGCAGTGCCACTGCCTGGCCTCCTCTGCAACTCTCCCTTCACTTAGCTGAGCCTCCTTTGGTGGTGTGAGTCTGAGCCTTGCCTGAGCGCTCACTTGGAGCCTGATCCCAGCTGCAGACCTGGCCTGTGGCTGGTGACTCCTTGTCTCTGTGATAAACCTTCTCTGTTCTAAAACTTCCCAGTGCCCAGCACAGCCTTGCCAGTAACTCTTTGTTCTTTCTGCGTTTCTCTTGCAGGAAATTGCAGCTTATTTAATAACGTTTGAAAAGCATGAAGAATGGCTAACAACCTCCCCTAAAACAAGGTAACGTTGCTCACGCTTCAGCACTTTGCCTCACGCTCACTAATCGATGCATTGGCCACTGGGTGACAGCTCCCAGTCATGCTTGATGGCTTGTGACACCAAACTCTCATTAATTGACTTAACGAGCATTTTATTGAATGAAATCAGATTGATTAAAAATGGAACAGCTGCGGTCTTGACAGGTTAAAGTTTGAACCCAACTGCTCGGGATTTAGTTGTGTCCCTCTAGAGGAAGGGATTTGGAAGCTGCAGAGTGCGGCTCCAGCGACTGACCCTGGCAGTGCTCCCTGCCAAGGGGAGCACCAGAGCCCCCTGCTCGGGGTAGGGGCAGCATAGACATTGGTTGTGCTTTGCTGTTTTCTGGCTGAGATTACGTGTTTGGTGGTAAGGAGATCCCAGGAAGCCGCACTAGCAGCCTGCCTGTAGTTTGTTATGCAGCCAGTGCCGCGGCTCTGCGTGCTGCTGTGGGTGTTAACTGCCCCTGTCCCCCAGGACCCAATGTCTGCAGCGCGGCTGCAGGGGTTTTCCTGCTGCGCTGGCTGTGCTCAGCAGCGCCGAGTTTCCCTGCCCCCTCTCGCTAACACAGCTAGCTCTTCCTTCCTGATGCTGCAGAGATTCTCCTTTTTCTTTTTCCTATTCCACCCCTTTGCTGTTGAGAGGGGCAGAGCCAAGGCCAGGACCCTTGTTTAGCATCCCACATCCCATCGCTATCCACTGCAGAGCCCTGGCGCCTGAGCATCCTGCGCAGCTCACTGCTGGGTCTGTCGTCACCTCCCTTGCTAATTAGCAGGGCAGTGATTACAATGGGACATGGGCACCCCGATGAGCGGTCCAGGTGAATGCCCCAGCCAGTGAGAGGACAGGTGCAGAAGGGTGGTGCTGCCAGGGCACAGGAGCACCTGTTTCCCGTGGAGTACAGGAAGTGAAGGGCTGCAGGGCTGTGTTTTGGGGCTCTTTCCCTGTGGCCCCTTCTGTGTCTTTTGCCATGTCTTTAAGAGATGCATTTGCTTGTCCTGTTACACTGCAGTGCCTGGGCAGGGAGGCATTTCAAACCCGAGTGCATTCTCAAATGGTCCCTCAAGACCCAGAGCTGTTGTGGTGGCTGAAGGGCCCTCAAGATGGACCTTTCTCACTAATGGCAGCTGAGGGTCTGGCTGTGGCGAGTGCCTCACTTCTCTGCTCCCCTCCTCTGTTGGCTGCAAGGCAGCAGGCACTGTGGTGATGGTGAGGAAGGCTTTTCCTGACCTGGCAATCCGAGGTGCAGAGTTAATGCAGAATTTCTTGCTGACCCTTTGCCAGATCAGCCTCTTAAGTGGTCAGAAAACATTTTAATGAGCCCGAGAATCCCTGGCATCATTGAAGAGAGGAGCTTGTGAAGGTTTTTGTGGCAGTGTTATAATTCTAAGAGTTCAGTTTGCTAAAGGCAATGCACGAGGATAATTCTCTGATTAATATTACAACACCTTCCGCCTGCCTGTTTACACTTGAAAGAAAGAGTGTCCCAGGAGACAGAAAGTTATGCTGGCTGTTCAAGGACCTTTTTTAATCACTGAGTTAGTTTTCTTTCTATTTTTTTCCTTAATATCAAAATTAATTGGAAGAGTTAAATGCTGAGTTGGTACAATCGGGGCTCTCAGTGTGACAGAATTAATGACATTGATCCGGGGCTGAGCTGGGAACTCCCTGTTCTTTGTTTGCTGCTCTGGGTGCCTCTGATTTCATCTCAGGAAATGAATAGAAGCGAACGGCAGGGAGGCCGTTAGCAGCTGAGGTGGTGTGAGGGGGGGAGTCGCTGCCAAGGGGGCGCTGTATGGGACCCCGGCAGTGGCTGAGTGATGCACCCGGGGAGCTGGTGGGGGCTAGAGCTGCTGGCAGATGCTGGATGCTGGCCCTTGTTCCCTCCTTCACAAAACCCTGGAGGTGTTTCTCAGGAGGCTGCTGCCCTGATAAGCTATCACTCATACTCGGCTGGGGAAATTCCCAGATCTGGAGTTTTCAGCTCAGAAAGAGCCCAAATGCCATATTTAGGTACTGAGACTTGGCAGTGATTAATATTTCTGCAACTAAAAAAGTTGGGCAGCAGCCTGCTCCTGCAGATCAATGGTGATTTGCATGTGCTGTCAGTGTGTCTTGGGGGGAGTCCAGTTCTACCTCTGCTACCTCCTGCATTATTTTTAGCATTTTAATTCCCTTCTGCTGATGTCAGGAAAAGCAGTGTCACTGTGTGGATGGTTGGCAGGGGCAGTTGTCTGGGCAATGTTTCCCACCCATAAATCCCAACTTGATAAATCTCAGGACAGCTAGGACCCATGTGGTGACAGCAGCAACACCAAAACATTAGTGACAGCTCCATGGGCAGGTCTCGGTGGAGCAGGATGGGCTGAGCTCCGTGGACAGGTCTGGGTGGAGAGGGTTGGACTGATACTGCGCTTGGGACGCACAGGAGTGATGCCTCACAGCTCCCATCGTGAGCCAAGGCCTCTGGGAAGTTGGAGCCAGCTCAGGTCCTAAAGGATGTGCCAAGGAGTGAAGAGCAGAGGTGTCAATAATCTTGCTTGCTGTCGTCATGACCCTGGTGGCTTGCAGAGGACCATTCTGCCCTTTAGTCATCTAAGCTTTTGCTGCTACTGTGGCTAAATCTGGGGATGCAGCTGGCATTAGACGGATGGAAATTGCCTTCCCTGATGGCAGTGTGCTGCCAGCAATGCCTGTTCTCCTCTGCACCTTTTTTGGTGACTTTTGCTGGCTCCAGAGGTTTGAAATTTCCCAAGGAATTCAGTTTGTGATGTGGCCTCCTGCCCAGCTGGAGTGGGAGGTGCTGGTCCACAATGAGATTTAGCAGGAGCATGGCAGGAAAACCAAACACAATTAGCCTGTGCTGGGCCCTGCTGGGGCCTGGCCCCACTGCCACAGCTGGGCATGGGGCCAGGGTGGGGTTGACAGTGCCTGATCCCCCGATGTGGGGGGACTGCTGGGGGAGCACCAATCAGGGTGAGGGTGTAGTGATCCCCATCCCCACTCCGCTGCCTTTGCCCCATTCCTCACCTGCCCATGTGTGCAGCTCATGAGCAGGTTGTAGCTTGGATGTCTTTATTGGGGGCTCCTTGCAGATAAGTCAGAATCTTGCAGTGTATTAATTTTATATTAAATAATTAATAGTAAAATTAATTGAATTATTCAATTTTCAGGTAAAAATAGGGTCATAAATATTCATAACTTACTTTATTAAGGGAATTTCCATTTCCTGTGTCATTAAAGTGAGATTAGATAAGGTTGGGTTTAAGTGAGGACTGCAAACAGTTGTGCTTTGCAGTTAATTTGCTGCGTTAGGTCATTGCCTCGCCAGGCAGTGCCGTGCCGGAGCCGTCCTGCTGCAACGGGGAGAGGCTGCTGCCAGCACGGCCTGGCACAGCTGAAATGGTCTGCAGGCTCCATGATGAGAATTAGCTGCTGTGAGCTGGAGGTCATGGAGGAGTGACCACCCTGAGCTTGTGATGGTGGCTGAAGTCCTGTCCATTGTCCCTGGAAACTTGTGCAGGCTTTGTGTGAAAGCTCCTCACCCTCTGATAGACCTTGAACTCTCCACAGGGCCATCCACCTTGACTGGCCATGGTGCCCAGCTTAGGGGGTTTCTGCCTGCTGCTGGAAGCTCTGTTACATTTTGGGTGGAGTGTGACCTCTTTTCCCTTCCCCAGGCAATGTGATGTGTGCTGCCTGGGGATGCTGCTTGCCACCATCCCTGCTAAGTGGGGCACAGCTCTGCTTATGGCGGAAAGATCTCCTAACTCCCAGTGCTTTCTGCTCACTGCCCTCCAGGATTTCCTGCTCTTCCTGCTGCCTTGGAGGATAAGCAGAGCAGGGATTGATACCTGTGGATTTTTAGCCACTGTGGTCCTGGGGTGCTGTGAGCCTGTTCATGAGTTCCTGGAACCACTCACACTGTTCATACAGTGCTGGGAGAGTGCTGGGAGCCATCAGGGTGTCCTGGGACAGAGCAGTTGACAGCCCTCAGGTGTTTCTTGCAAACCCTTCCCCTGGCTGATCCAGCCTGGGCAGCAGGTTGGAGATTTGACTTCCTATTGTAGTTAACTAGCAGCTCAGGAGAGCTGCATCACTGTGGAAGACAGCCCGGGCCAGCTTGGACAAGCAAGGCAGGATGTCTGTGTATCCACTATGAATGGGATTTGCCTGGCATGAATGTTGAAGGTTGGCTTCTTCATCCTGCTCATCTCTGCAGCCACTGCCTGTGGTTACCAGGCTCTGACTTTGCCACATACCCGCTGGGTATGGTTTCAGAGGTGTTGACTCTGTAGCTGGTCCTTGCACACAGCCATCTCCTGCTTCTGCTGCCCAGGTTGGCAGAGGACGGTGGTGCTGGGGTGCAAAGGCTCCCACTCCTCTTTGTGCAGAGTCAGGGGAGAGTCCTGCAGTGTCACCCCTTGGAGAAGCAGAGAACCCAAGAGAAGATGGAATGGTCTGGTAATGAAGTGATCAAATCGTTCAAAGTGCTGTCTGCCCGCAGTGGGCTGGGTTGGCTTTGCCTGTCCATAGATGCTTGGCCTCGTGTGTTGGACAGCAGTGATGCCCAGTTTGGGGGCTGGCTCTGACTGCTTCCAGATCAAATGTTACAGGGCTGGGAGCGTGCTCAGGGCTTCCCAGGCTGCTGGATATGAGCCAGGCTCCCTAGGGTCAGCTGCTGAACCTAGGCTTCTCAGGCTGTAAGCCAGGCAAGAGTAGAGCTACCTTTGCCCATGTTGAAGCAGGAGAAAGTAAAAGTGTGCCAGGAGGGACTTTGGGGTCAGGGCTACCAATGTCTGGAACCAGCCCTGCCAGAGCATTCAACGTTCTCAGGCTTTTGTGCTTCCAGCTGAAGGGCTCTGAGGAACACAGAGCTGCTGTGGGACCACCCTGGAGATGCCCTTTTGTGTGTAAGGTGTAGAGGCTGCAGAGGGGCCAGGGGACTTGTTCACCATGCTTCAGACTGCAACAACGTCATGGTTTAAAGGCTTCACAATTCAATTTCTGTTCTGGTATGGTAATGAAGAGGCAGCTTTTGTCCAGGAGGTGAGATATGCAAAAATAACCTTTAAGTTGCTCATAATTAACCTTTAATGATATTCTCTCAGTTTCTCCAATACAGTCTCTGCAGCAAAAACAATGTGCACGAGGAGTGCCTGAGACTGCTTGCTGCATCTTAATGGCCTGCAGATAGCATCTGAGGGGAATAAACCATTTATTGGGGATGTTTATCCATGGAGATTTTTCCTCCAGCAGATGTGTCACTGCAGTTGGAGGACTGGGCTGGAGCCAGAGGCATCAGGGCTCACCCTGCTCTGCTGTCCCTGGCCAGCAGCAGCTGGGACACCCCAGGCCTGAGGCAGGGGGTGCAGATGCTTCACTCTCCAGCTGAGGACGGTGTAAAGTTTGTCCAAATGCAGTGCGACTGCAGCTGCACATCCATGTGCTAGCAAGGGGGTGCCAAAGATCTGGAGCTGGGAGGGGGGTTCTGAGCCCCCTGTCTGTGTGGAGCAACCAGGAGCAGGGCATCATGGAGCAGCTGCAACTGGGGCTGGGGCAAACTGATCTGTGCAGCAAACTGTGCCCCTGTGGGGGGATGAGGAGTTGGCTGCAGAGCTTGCTTCTGCAGAGAGGATTCTTTGGTGCTGAGCACCAGCCTTTGGAGGTAGTGAGTAGGCTTTCATCTTGCTGCGCCACGAGGAGTCCTTTGCTAAGCCAGTGGCTGTTGTGCTTGGCAGGTGCTGTCTGTGGGCATGCTGCTAGGCTCGCGGTGCCCTTGGGTTGCTCTGGAGGGGTTCTCCTCATCCTCCTGATGTTTACAGAAATGGATGATTACTTCTTTTTTCCCCTCCCCTTTCTCTGCCCTGAAGCAGGGTCACTCTTGGGTGCTGAGGGATGTATTTTCTCACTGCTGCTGCTCCTCTGGCCTTCACCCAGGTGCCTGTGCTGTTCTGCTCTCACAGGCTTTACACCTTTTCCTTCACCTAAGGTTTCCAGGATCTGCACAACCCTGTGCTTGCACTTAGGTGAAAATCTTGGCTGCTGAGGCTGCCTTGTTGGGTGGGCTTTTAGGTGCTTGATTTAGGCCTGGCGATGCTGAAGAGACTTCTTGGCATCTTCCACACCATGTTGCTGCTGGAGGTGACCCCTCTGCTGCCCCATCTCTGTCATGGTGGGACCTTTTCTCCCCTCTGCTGCCCCATCTCTGTCATGGTGGGACCTTTTCTCCCCTCTGCTGCCCCATCTCTGTCATGGTGGGACCTTTTCTCCCTCAGTTCAGGAATGATTTTCAGTTCTGGAGAATGAAGTTTTGCCTAAAGCTGGCTGCTCCCTGGGAAGCACTGGGATTTCTCCATCTTCTCTGAAGAGCTCTTGTCCCAGGGTGCCTTGTGCACTTGCCTCTCAGATGCTGGCACCTCTGCAAATAGGCAGCAGGATCTGTGGCCTTCGCCAACCTGTGGAGCCTCCTCGGTGCAGAACCAGACTGTGCCAGGGGCACCACCAGAATGGGGCTTTGCAGCCTCCTTTAAAAGGCCTTGTGTGGCGCAAAGGCAGCGAGAGCCGTGGCTGTGTTTTCAGAACAGAGCAGTGGGCATTTCTTGAGCCCTGGTCAGGGTGGTGATGGAAATGTCCTGCCAGGAGGGCAGCTAACAGCTGGGGCCTGCACCCAACCAACCATAGGTGGCTGCAGAGGTGTTTGTGGTTTCGTGTGATCAAACACTCAGAACGGGTGGATGTGGTGGAGCTGGGGACCACTGGACCACTGCACCTGAGCCTCGAGGTGCTGCAGGCTGGTGACATCCATCTCCACAGGACAAGCCCCATGTCAAGGCGGGCTCATGGCAGGATTTTGAGCAGCAAGGAGATGTTTAGGGAATAAGTATCAATGGATCCCTTGGGATCAGCTGGCACCATCCAACTCCTCTCCTGGCAGGCAGCAGCAGCTTCCCCTGTGCTTCATCAGAGCACATGTGACTGCTGCTGCCAGCCAGAGCCAGTTGTGCCCAAAGTATTAGTTCTGTATTTATTTTACACATGTCAGTGATGGACTAAATGAAGATAAATAAGGCTGGTCCCTCTCGCTGGGTAATTTACCCAATTTTAATGAGACTAATAATGTCAGAGCTTGTTCCATCTTCCTGCTGCCTGTGAGACACTGCACAGCTCTGACAGCTCAGCTCAGCTGCCCTGCCAGTGCGGCACAGAGGGTTCTACACATCTGGCATTGAGCCCTTTGCTTTAGTCTCTGCTTTGTCTAATACCAGTGGAAGGGTTGAGGGATAGTGCAGGTGTCAGAAGAGCTCCTCCTTCACAGGGGAAGAGGCTGCAGTGTTTTAAGCTCTATTGTAAAACACAGGGGATGGGTGAAGGCAAAACTTTGAATGTCAGCAGTGGAGCTGGGCAGAGGCAGGAGGAAAGCCTGAGGTCTGACATCTTGCCAACAGCCTTCTCTTCTCCATCTTCTGGTGGGAAGCAGAGCTGTGCTCTCCTGTGGTTCCCCTGGGGAAGCAGGGACCTGGCGCTCACCCCTCTCTGAAGCTCCAGCAAGTTATTGGTGCTTTCTGAGCTTTCCCTGGTCTGTACTTGGTTTGTGGGTCTGAGGACCAAAGCAGCACATGGGGCATTCCTCTGCCAGCTCTTGGTGGCACAGAGAATGGAGGGGGCACAGTGACAGTTGTGATCTTAACCTTGGAGACTGTTCCAAGTTTTCTCAGTGACTAAATCCCAGCCAAAGGAGCTGAGGAGTAGGCAGAGCCTCGCAATGGTGATGTGGAAGTGCTTGGGTGGGCATCTGCCCACTGCTGCCCTACAGGGATGTTGGTGCACCCTTGGTGATGTGCACCAGGGAGGAGAAAAACAGAGGTGTTTTTTGCCTTCAGTGTGGGTGATGTGGGAGCTGACATTCATCTCAGCTTCTCTCTGATACTACAGTCATAGTTTGGTCAAGGTTTAGGGAGTGAAGATCTTGGCCAGCAGTACCACAGCTCCTAACTCAGTTATGGTAATTAGCTGGAGGCTCTGAGCTCGGCACACTGGGGAAGCAGCTTTTAAATACACTCAGGATTGGAGGTTGTGTCAGATACCAGCTTGCAGGAGGCAGGTGAGGAGAGCTCTGGTTTCCATGGGCAGATTGAAGCTGGTGTGGGAGCCCCGGGACAGGCTGCACAGGTGAGCAGCGATCCTGTGGCAATTTCTAGTGGCAGCTTGTAGGGAACAGTCACTCACTGACCTCACCTTTGACCTGAGCTCAGAAAATAACAGAGAAAAGAGCAAAACAGGAGAGTTTCATCAGAGGAAACCGGGCAGATGTTTACTCCTGGGTTCCCAGTGCTGCGCTGGGAGCCGGCAAGTGTGGCTGTGCTGGGGGAGTGACATGAGGCTGAAAATACTGCTCACGGGGATGGTCTCAAATTAGGGCATGGTAGGAAAAGGATTTTCTGTTATCAAAAGGTAGTTGAGGCTAAATTAATCTGAAAATGTGTAATTTCATCTCAACTAAAAATACTGCAGAGTAATTAAATAGCAGAGCAGGATGAGCTGAGACGGTGTAAGGGAAGATAAGCGTTGGAACCAGACAACAATGGAGCCTGTGTGGGGAACACTTTCCTGGAGGAGTTTGGGGCTTTTTAAGCTGCTTCATTGTAAATTTTAAGTCGAGAATGCTTAGCAGCTTTGGCTGGAGGAATGGTGACTACTTTGGTGTTTGTTTGTGTGCTTTGCAGGGTTTCTATATTTGGGTTTAATTCCCTCTTATCATCTATCACTTATTAATAAGTTTGACGGCGAATAAGGCTTAAGATTGGGAACTGTTTCTATCTGAAGCTGTCCTTGGGTGGGTTTGTGTGAGCTTTTCATCCAACTTTTTTAGTAATTTGGCCTTTGCTGTATAAAATTGGTAAATTAGATTAGTGTTGAGAAAGTGCTGGATGTGTGAATTCTGAAATGAAGCCCATGAAACACTGGAGTGAGGAAATACTCCCTCCTCTGTACACAAGGAACCTTCTCAGTTTCTCAGGCTGCTGATGCAGGAGAGGAGTCAGGGGCAGGTCACCTCCTGGCATCTTCCCTGAGTCACCTGCTGGGCACAGAAACCAAAGAGCATAGGAAAGGAGGTGCTTAGGCGGCTGCCTTCCACCTCGTGTGCCAGTGGCCAGTCTGATGCCTCTCTGGGGATATGACATGATCTGCTTGGCCCTGGTTTGTTATGTTTTGGTGCTCTTCTGAGTTTTCTGTAGGTTTGCTGGAAAAATGCAAACTGCTTCCTCTCCATTTGCTCAAAAATAAGTTAGCTTTAATTCTGAAAAATTGCTCTGCAGATCCTCATCTTTCACAGAGCATAACCAGATTACTGCCTTTTACTGGAATGCTTTGTGTTAATGAAGACCGATTGGGATTACAGAATGGATTTCCTCTAAGGAAGGCATTATGTGGTTATTTTTTACTGCCTGCCATTCTAGTTAATTGCTTTGTCATCATTAATTGATGGGACTGAATTGATAGAAATAAATAGATGATATTCCTGAGGTTGATTTGAAAGAGAGGAGGGGCTTAAAGCAGGTTGCTGTGGAGTGTTCAGGCATGTGCCTCCATGGCTTGGTAGCCGTCGAGGCTCCTGTGCTGCGGGTGACATTTAGGCTTGCTCAGTGTCACCACTTGTGACTCCCCTTGGATCCCAGGGGCAGAGGGGGATGGTGGTGGTGATGTGTGTCTGTCTTTTCCCAGCCAGCTCGCCCTGGATGCCTGCAGGATGCTGAGGTCTGCTGGCACCGGGCTGCCAGCCCTTGGAAGTTCATTGACTGTCAAACCACAGTTTCTGGTTGAAGTGGTTCCCAATTAAAATTTATAATTAAGGATTTTGTGCAGTTTTCAAATATTTACTAATTTTTACAGTGTCTCAAGCCAAGAGCCAAGCTCGGTGCTGCCAGCCAAGAGAGAACCAGAAAACATTTCCTTTCCTCTCAGCAGTTTTGATTGTGGCTCTGAGTTCCCCTGCCCCCATCCCCTTCGAGGCTCCCTCCCTTGATCGGCAGAGCCCAGGCTAACAGGCACTGGTGGCATCCTGGCGCATCCCCTGGAACACGGCACTGGGATCCGAGGTACCGTCACGCTTTGGCACAGCTGGGGTGAACCCCACTGGCCTTGAGCCCCGGTGGCTGTCGAGAGCAGGGGAGGTGCACTGGAAGTGACTTCGGCGCACAGCGTTTGCCTCCCTGCCGCCCGCCCCTACCAGAGCTCCGCCGCCCTTGCGCTGCAGGGGCAGAGCCAGGACAGCGCCGGTAGAGCCAGGCCGTGCCGCAAGGAGCCGCCTTGGCGGGGCGGGAGCTGCGCGGGCGCTGAGCAGGTGCGGATGGAGCGGGGCTGCGCTCGGCGCGCCGGCGGATACCGGCATGATTCATCTCAAAACAGTTTAAAACATTCATGAGTTGTAAGAACTAATTCCCAGTAAATCAAACGGCATCCCTGTGGGAGCAGGGGAGAGAAATAAATGAGGGCTAAAGAAATTGATGAAGATCCTTGAGCAATAGACACAAATGCCGGTTCTTTAAAAACCATCTTTAAACGAACAAAGCTGGTTTCTCTACCTCTTCTCTACCTCTTCACTACTTCTCCCGGTGCCAGAATTTAGGGCTAGAGCATGTCTAGCTCTGCAAAGAGACTTCTGTACCTCCCGTGTGCGTCCTACCTCATGGCAATTGTAATACTCCAGCTTCGGTCCTGGGTCGTTACTGGAGGCGCCAATTGCTCTGCGTCCCGAGCACTTCACCGAGAGTGCTGCTGCTGCAGAGCTCGGAGCCATCCACACGTGAGTGATCCTCTGTTCAGCAGGAATGTTGGGAATGCTGCTGTTAGCTGTTGGAGCTAAAGGTGCAGCCTGGGGATGTGTTGAAGGAGGATGTTCCTACTTGGTGACCCTCTGGATGGGTGCTGGCTGAGCCAAGCTCTGACTTGCTGTCCTGCTGGAAAGGGAAGAGTTTGCCCAGTCTGGTTGTGCTGCAAACCCACCCATGTGGCTGGAAACGCCAGGTGTGGCCTTAGCTGGAGGTGCATCAGAGGCATGCTGCAGGCAGGGTTGTCCCTCTGGTGATCAGAGCACGTCGAGGCTGTCCCCTGGCTGTGCCGCAGCTCGTGGATCATTTCCCTTGAAGGTGAACTTCTGATCAGTGCATCTGCAAATGGGAATCTCTGCTTTTGGGACCTCAGCAAGGGTTTGGTGTGTGGTTCCTTACTGTCTTCTGCCTGCACAATAAGGAGGATTTGGTTTAGCTTTTCTTTGTCCATTGGCCAAAGAACTCCTTGGTGCTGCGTTACCCCAGAAGAGCTGTCCTGGGGGTGCCTGCACCCAAGTGGTGCCCAACACCATCCAAATTTACTGGGGCCAAGGGCTCTGCTTGGAATCCAAGCCTGTGGCCTTCTGTTGCTATGAAAAGGAGGACCTGGGCACCAGTTAATGTCCCCTTGATGGGATTAGCCATTGCCTTTGCTGCAGCTCTGGATAAAATTGCAGAGTTTGGTATTTTAAACTTTATCTTCTTCAATATTATAAGTGTAAAATAAAAGCACATTTGTCTGAAACATAAATGACATTTAACTCTGGAGACAAAAATTCTAACATGTTGACATGTGATTTGTATCTCTTCCCACTTGGATAAGAAGGCTTCTTCTGAAGTCTGTATTTCATCTCTCCAGAGCTCCAAGAGCAGGTAGATTTCAAACATTCAATCTGGAATTCCTGTGGCTGCCACACAGTAATCTCAACTGTAAGTGAGGACCAGGGACTTGAAAGGCAGTGGCCTCTCCCTGCAGGGACACGTTGCTGGGTCCTCAACAGACCTAGTGAAGCCTAAATATCTTTCTGAAGTTCTTGTGAGGGGCTTGGCTTTGGTTCGTGGTCCCGTGAGAAAGGCTGAACGTTTGCTGGGGTTTCCTTTCTTCCAGTGCTGGTGCATGTCACTGCCTGAGGGTAACAGCCAAGGGTTTGTTCAGGAGGAGAGGGGAAAAAAGGGTTTGCAAAACCAATTCCTGTGTGATCCACCTGGGTTGCAGCTGGGATGGACAAGTTCCCCAAGGCCTGACAGTATTTGTCTGTGTAAATATTATTTTAAGCTCTTCTGTCTGTGCAGCAAAGCTACAGGTATCTGTTTCAGCATCCTCCAGGTCTGTGGCTGGCATGTTGCCCTTTGACAGGGGCACTGCACTCACCTCTGGGTGACCCCTTGCTTCACACCAGCTCATGAGTCTCAGTGACCTCTAAACTGACACCAAGTGTTGGGGTGTCTGCTTGGCCAGGGCAGGTTTGGTCTGAGGCACAGACACCCTGGTCTGGGGCTGCTTGAGGTTTCTCTTCAGTTTTCCACTTGGGCTGTAATATTCTGATGAGCTGTTGGTGCAGCAGAGGGGAAATGTCAGAGTAAATGAAGACTTGGAGAGCAGTGTTTCTCAGGGGAGAAATACCTTCTGCCATCAGATTCTTTTCTCCTGTTGAAACAAGAAATGAGAGATGAGGAATTCCTGAAACCTCACCATCAGTCAGGAGCAACCCCAACTGACAGTCCCTGTGAGTCCCTTCTTGCCCTGCGAGCCAGAGCTGCCATGTGAGGGCTTTAAACCTTCACATGGTGCAGAAGAGAGGGGGAAATTTAATAGATAGTTACTTGAAATCCATCACCCAGAGTGTTTGATGGTTGATAGGGCTTTATCCTGCAGAGCTCTCCTCCACCTGCTGGCCCTGGATGCTGCATGGCAAGGTGTCAGCTCGGGTGGGAGGTGCTGAGGAGCTCTGGCTCCTGCATGGCTTTGATTTCCAGCAAGACAGCTCCTCAGAGAAGGGTTTCCTTGTGCTTGTTGCTGGCTTGACTCACACCTGTGGGAGGAGGAGGTAGGGTTCTTGGGATGAAAGCAGAATCAAGGACTTCATCCTCTGTGTGTTCACTGGGAAGCAAGGGCAATGATTTATTGCAAGGCTCTGTCTCTCTTTCCAGTGCTTCCTCCAAGACTCCAGCTTTCCCAGCCAGTCTCTGCCTCAGCAGGTCCCTCCTCTGGGACAGGAGAAGTTAATTTCTCATTACTATCATCTGTAGATTGAGAAGATGGAAGATAGTCCCCTCTTGTCCCTTGACTCCATGATAACTTCATAGCCAGAGAAAACAAAGCTCACAGCTACACAGATAAAAAATGGCCCCATCAGGAGTGGAGCTGCAGCAGTTCCTCAGGGCAGTGCATGGCAGGTGGTGGCTGGGATGGGCAAGCCTCTGCACTGGGTATAAGGTACTGTGATGCAGAAGGGTCTGGGATGTGAGGCCTTCTGCTTTATAGCTTTAACCATGGTGCCCCCAAGTCCTGGGAGCAGTGCATGTGGGCAGCACCAAGCTAGAGGCAGCTGCTGCCCTGTTGGGGTCAGCCAGAGAGGATCCCTTAGCTGTGCTGAGAACCCTCCTGCTCTGGCAGCTTGCTGACACTGTGCTGAGCTCACTGCTGTGCTGCAGGTCACAGACACTTTCTGGGCTGCTGGCTCTGAGGCTGCTGGTGCTACTGGCTTTGGCAGGGTCCCAGGAGCAGCTTTGCACCCTGTTTTGTGGTTTTATTGTAAAGCTACTTTAAAACCCTGCCTTGCCTGGGAGTGGAAGTCCCTATAAGATCTAAACAAACAAAAAAAAGTAATTCTACAGCTGTGACCTTGCTCAAGGAAGGGTTCTGGCTGATCTTACACCAGTGTCCTGGGAAAAAAAGAGTCACTTCTGGCTTTGCAATCTTTGCCATTCCCTTCTGGCACCCCAAGCTCCCCAAACAAACAGCTTTCATTAAAGGCTGTGCCTGACATGTACCAAACTCTGCTGTGACATGCAAGGAGCAGTGGCACAGAGCAGCCTCTTTAACCTTGTGGCGATGTGGTTAGGGGAACATCTCAGTCCTTTAGGCCAAAGGGACTTCCATTTATGAGCACCATGGAAAGGCAGATGTGGAGCATCCAGGTCTTGTTTTCCCTCCTTGTCTCTGGTTGTGCCTATCACACAGCAGCTACCTTTGTATTCCCATTACTCAAGTAAAGGTTTTTACATAGAAGAAATAAACCCTCTCAGAGTGGGATGGGGGCTCTGTGGCGTGTGTGTGCACCTGAGTTGTGCCAGATTCCAGATGACATCTGGAGGATTCTCCCTGGCAATCCCTGGTGTTCCCTGATGGCACAAGCTCTCTGTTTCCATTGCTACCTGTGATACTGAGAGAAGCTCCAGTGCATCCAGTGGTCTGAATGGTCCTGAGCTGGAGGTGAGCATCCTCAGGAGCCCTGGGTAGCCTCCAGCAAAAGCAGGTCCCAAGACACCTCAGCTGCAGGGTATGACTGCTTTGAAAGTAAGTCCAGAAATGGGATTTGGTGTCTCCTTCCCAGCTACAGCAGGAATAATCTGGGCAAAAATAGCTCTTGTGCTGTCGTGGCAATTTATGTGAGAGCTGTGGTGGTGAATAACAGGAGAGGGAGCGGAGCATCTCCAGTCCCATCAGTACCGGAGACAAAAGGCTTCTGCTCTGCAATTCCTCTTCCCGTCCTTGCCCCTCCTTTCCCCAGGCCACAAGGAAGAAAGCCAAATAGAATCAGGGAGCTTTTAAATGCCACAGACTCATAACAGAGAGGAAACTGGGAGCTGGAGCTTTGCTGCAGGTCTGCAGGCAGGTGGCCCATCCTGCAAGCTCCCTGCAGCGGGACCGGGAACGCCTGTGCCGTCCACAGAGCCCAGCTGCTGCAGGTCTTTCGGGGGACACACAGGGCATGTGCCTGGCTGCTGGCACCGAGGGCAGGTCCCCACCATCACTCCCGAGCTTGTGGAGATCTGGGAGGTGCCGTGAGTTTGAGGATGTGCAGCAGTGGCCATGGTGAAGGTTTTGTTCGTTGGTGTCCCCAGCCAACAGGAGCAAGGCAGGCACAGCTTGCAGCTCCTGCCCGGCTGGGCTCATGCTTTGGGATTGCTCCTCTCACCTGTTCCTGGTCCCTTTCCTTTGATTGTGTGGTTTTCTGTAAGAGCAACAAACCCTTTATTGCCTCACTGCAAACAGATTTATTGTGAGTGGAGAGGGAAATGCTGTTGACCTGTCCATGTTCCCCAGGGAATGGTCTGGAGTGGGTGAACGCTGGAGCCTGGTGCTTGGTGTGCAGCAGACGGGTGTGGGGGTGGGGGCTGCTGCGAGACCCTGCTGCCGCTGCATGGCCACGGGTCTGGGTTTGTCACACTGATGCAAAACTGGCAGACCTGGGTGCCACCCACATCAGGGAAGGATGGGGGACACATAGTGGCCAGCTCTGTGGGGTGTCCTGACCACCCCAGCAGCACCAGCACCTCACACTGCTGGCACAAACAGGCTCCTCGATGGTTTGGATCACTCTGCCTCTTCTGCTTTCAGCTGCACCATGATATTAAACCACTATTTTATTACTTCCCATTTAGTGCTGCATTAATGAAAAGAGCCCAGTGTAGCTGCACAGTAGCAGCTAATCAAATCAAGCAAATTCCTGTTAATGCTCCAGTCCTTGTTGCTGTTTCTGTGGCTGCAGGTGGAGTGCAGCACACAGCACCCTGGTCGCCTTCCACGGCTGACGGCGTGGGCGAGCTGACCTTGCTTGGGCTGCCGGCAGGGAGCTGTTGTCCTGGGCAGCCTGTGCTGAGGCACACAGCTTCTCGAGACCTCCTCTTCTGCAAAAGTACGACCCAAATCCCCGAGTTCAGGTTGGGCAGCAAGAGCTCCATAGGAGATCTGGGATGGGGTTGCACCTATCGTGTGTGCTGAGAATCCCACTCAGACCTCATCTGCTGCGTCCTCCTGCAGCCATCAGTTTGCTGCACTTGGCCATGCTGTGTGCCAGGGAGATAAGCAAAGGAGATATTCCCTCTTGGTTCTTCCTTGCAGAGAGTGAAACACAATAGCAATGGAGATCAGGTTAAGTTGCCTCTTGTTCCATGAAGGTACTTTTAAAACCCGTCTGCTTTGTGCGACCCCTGGACCACTCCATGCGATCTTATCTGAGCCGACAGCTGCTCCGCATATCCTTCAGAGCTTTTGATCCATTCTGCTGCCGTTTGTAGCAGCCTTGCTAACTGCTCCCAGTGCCCTCTCCCCTCCTTCTGCTTTCATGGCAGAAACCAGCCAGGGGCTGATTGCAGCTCAGCTCTCTGTGCTCCTGAGGCGCCAGCTGCAGGAGGAGAGGGGCTTGGTGCCACCAGGAGGCTCCTGGGTCCTTCCAGCGCTTGTTCCATGTGGGATGCCAGAGCAAGGTCCTCTTGTTCCTTGCCCCTGGCACACAGGTAACTCGAGGGGGCCGTCGGATCAGCACCATGGCAGGGCTGACACCGAGGTGCTGATGTGGAGGGGGAGGTGGTGGAGAAGCTCCTCACCGAGCCCGGGGCTGCTGCATCACAGGTGGCAGGAGGAGGAGAAACACGGAGCTCAGCCTTCTGCTCCCAGGGAGTACTGGGGAGGGAATTTTTATAATTGCTATTTTAGTAAAAACATTTGCTGAGAGTGTGGTGACCTTGCAGGCATATGTGAGAGGAGTCTGATTTGTACTGAAAGAGACCTCGTGCAGTTTCCCATCCCCGTCCATGGAATTCAGGCTGTGCAGGTGGGCTCTGGAGGGTAGGGGCATCCTCCTGATGGCTCCTGGGGTGCACACAGCGCAGGCAGGAAAAGGCTGGGGTTTGGTGGCAGGTCCCAGGACTGCTGTGAGGTGCTCCCGTGGAGGAAAGGGCTGCACACGTTGGTCTCGGTAATTTCAGCTGTCCATGCTGGTAGGAAGCCATCAGGAGCTTGTTTTCCTCAGCAGCGAGGTCCTTTATGCACTTAATGGAGCACTGGGATGAGTTACTCTATGATTAACAGCTTTTACATCCACCTTACTGCCCTGTTATTATGGGATAAATACGGGTGAAGGCGCCTGTCTCCACGTGGACTCTTCTGCTAAGGGAAAACAAGGAGAGGGTAGAAAGCTTTCTTGTGCTTGTTTCATGGTGTTGTGCTGCTTGAAACCTAGCCAGGGGAAGGGAGGGGAGGAGGAGGCGATGCTTTCCCAGCTGTGCCAGGCTCTCACCGTGGCACCTTTGGCACAGCTCTGAAGTTACAGGCCCACGTTACATGAACACAAACCACTTGATTTGGCTGCTGACTGATAGAGGCTGCTATTGTTGTCTGGGGGTGTGAGGGCAGTCAGAGGTTCAGCAGCAGTTCCAGGTATGGCTCTGCTTCTGGCTGCCAGGATCCAGAAGAGTGAGGGGTGCACGGAATGGAGCAAAGCCTGGAGTGAATGGCGGGGAGTAGCCCTTCCCACTCTGGCCTGTGAGGCTTTTTTCTGTTAATTTGGGGGTTACTCTATCAAAAGGCTCCAACCAAAGCTTTCCTGTGAAAGTTGTTTCTTGCTGCTGCCACCTTCCTTTCTGTGCCTGGTGTCCTGAAGCCAAATCCCTGTGACTAACGTGGCACTGTAGCGCCCGCAGCACCCCAGCACTGCCACAGTGCGGGCTGCATGCACCCTCCACAGCAGCCCAGGGGGTTATTTTTTAGTGGTGGGGCCTCTATCCTGTTGTGTGGTGGCTCAGCAGGTAGCAAAACACCTGTGATGTGCTGTCGTGCACCAAGCTGTGGGCTCCGTGGGGCAGGTGGCAGTGTGCCTGCAGGCATGCTCTGAAGCACAACCTGACTTCTAAGCAGAAAGTGTTTCTGTGCCTCTGAAGTCCAGGAGGTGCTCAAGAGAGAAAAAGTCCTTCCACGTGTGATACTGAGCAGGAGCAGCAAAACCAGTGCAGGAGCTGAGGCTTTCAGGCCATCCTTCTGGCTTGTCCATTGCCTTTCTCAGCCAACATCCATCCTGCGGCACTGCCTCGGCGCGGCTGTTACCTAATCCTGCTGGTGCCTCACCGAGAGTGAGGTGTGGGTAATGAAATCACAGCAATTCCTTTGCCTTAGCCTTGCTCTCCTGCTAATCTTCTGTCTGTAGCTGAGCCCAGCCACAACAGACCCTCTGCAAACACTCTCTGTTACAAGAAGCTTTCATGCTCTGCTTAATGTCTCTCACTGGCACACTCACTTCACTGGGCACAGGATCCTCAAGCAAAACTTTGCAGATTGTAAAGCATCAGTGAACAAAACAGCAACAAAAGGTGGGATTTATCCCGTGCCAGGCACAGGATGTTTCTGTGCTGTAGAGACATTCACCAGTCCACAGCACATGGCTTCAGAAACTCTCCTTGGGTGGGTTTTCTCTTTGTGTAATCCAAAACTGTTTCTTGTTTTCAGACCACAGAATGGCTCTATGATCCTGTACAATAGGAAGAAGGTCAAATACAGGAAAGATGGATATTGCTGGAAAAAAAGGAAAGATGGGAAAACCACCAGAGAGGATCACATGAAGCTGAAAGTCCAAGGAGTGGAGGTAGGAGAACATCAAGGGGTGGTGTGGGTGGTAGCTAGGCTGGGAAGCTCCCCAGATCTGTTCCATGTGAAGTTGTCTGCACATTCAGAAGAATTTTTGGATTTGCTGAATTCCAGCTTTTCCTTTCCTGTTCCCCAAAAATCTCCTTGTGTTCTTTATTACTGCTGTGAGCAAAATTAGAGTGGCTGCACCATCTGCCTGTGCTGTGCTCCATGGCTGTTGGGGAGCTGGGTGAGGTGCAGTGGTCACTGCTGATGTTGGAGCTGTGGGCAGGAGCATTTCTGTAGCTGCTGTTAAATGGCAGTGGTCAAGTCCAGCTGCAGAGTGGTGCTGGCTGAGCTCCTGAGCCTGAAGCACCATGTCTGGTGCTGCCCTTGCGGTCAGAACGGCAGAGGTGTTGAGCTGTGTGACCATGGCACTCAGCTGTGTCACCAGGAGACTCTCTGCTTTGGGCAGGTGACTTGTGAAGCTGTCAGGTGATGTCAGTGTGAGCTGTGTTGATTTTTGCAGCCAAAGGACCCTGCTTGTCCCTGTGGGCAGGAGCTGCACCTGCCTGGGTGGGCATAACCGGGCACCCCTGTCATCAGTGACTGGTGTGATCAAGGCCACAGCCTAACCCCTTACCTCGAGGTTCAGTCACTTTCAGGGTGGACTTTGGGCTAAGCCAGGCCATCGTGGCAGATGTTTTCCATGGTGTTGACCTTCCTGGTGTCCTCGCACTGCCCAGCATGGTTGCAAGGTTGGGCACCAGTGGCACTAAGGGCAGTGCAGGGATGCAAGGTGCTGTGTGCCCAGGGCACATCATGCTCCAGCTTCCTTCTGAGTGATTTGCCATGCTTAAGTCTCTCTGCTCTAAGGAGGTTTTGGGTTTAAAACAGTAGGAAATGGATTACATTTTATTGCCCCAGAGAGGCAGAGCTCTGCCCCATAACTTTTACATCCAATAAAATGTTTCATTGTGCCAGGCCCCTAGAAAACATTGGCTTTAGAGCAGTGCTGCACTATTTGTGCCTGGGGTTTGCAGAGCAGGATTTAACTAACTTCTGTGAGCTTTAACAGTGCGGAGCAGCAAACCCTGCGCCACGGAGCTGCCCTGTCAGAGGTGGTGCTGACCATCAGCTGCCACACCTGCACAAGTGAATGCTTTGCCTCGTCCTGTCAAAGTTGGAGCTCTCTCCCCTGCAGGGCCTGGGTGCGTGTGGTGATCAAATCAACCTCAGCAGCCCTGTTCTGAACCCAGTCAGTTCTGGTTTGTTCAATTCTGGCTTCTGTAAAGTACCAAACCTGAGATGAGCTGTGTCAGGAGGTGGAGGACATGCAGCTTTCAGGACTTCCTCTGTTGCTGGTCATGTTCAGTAACTAAGAAAATAAGTCTCAAGGTACTTTGTGATTTGGATGTGCCAGGGTCAGGCCATTTGTTCCTGGATCTTTCCCCAGTCTAACAACCCTGGTATTTTATCTCCAAAAAAGTCCTTGTGCCCTCTCATCCTGCTGTCTCTCCACCTTGCTGCAGAGCCCAGCAGACCCAGCTCACAGCCTGGGTCTTGCAGCAGGCAAAGCAATAACTGAGCACAAACCTGGCCCCTGGGCCAACTCTGAGCAGTCAATGGCAGTTTTGCAGGTTTTTATTGGGGCTGCAAACTGGAGGAACAGAACTTCTCCAGAAATCTCTGTGTTAAGTAGCACCAAGGGTCATCAAAATCCAGATTGATCATCTAAGTGTTGGAAGGAAATGACTGTTTTTTCCCCAAAGAAACCCATGACTGAAGTCATTGTAATCTGTGTGTGCAAAGCCAGAAGAAAAGGAACCAAGAGGAACAGGCTAATGAAGACTTGGGTTTGAAATTTAACTCCCACATAAATCTGGCTCTGAAGAGTTGGCTCTGCTCCAGAAACATCTCTGGTGCCTGAAAGTGTGGCTGTGGCTTCCCAGGGCTGGGGGAGAAGCTGTAGCCCTCTGCTGTCCCAGTGTGCTGGGGTGGCATTGTAGTGACTGCTGCCAGCCTCCCCTCTGTGCAGGTTCCTGACCTCCCAGTGCTGGCTTGGCCAGAATTAGTGTTTTCATCTTTGCAGTTAATTCCTGCTCAGTACACCCTGCTGCTGCATGGGTGGTGTATGGGTTGATGTTCCTGATACCATCCTGATGGGAAGAAATGTTCTTTACCGGGACACAAAGGCAACAGATTTAAAACAATCAAAAAGGGTTTTTTTGAAGTTGGAGTGATGCTGTAGTTAACCACATTAGGGTTTAACAGGGCATGAAATAACTGTCTGCCTTGTGGCACTGCCAGATCATCGCAGCCACTCTCCCAGCCAGAAGATAAATAGGTATCATCGCCGCACTGATGGAAAAGTACTTGCAGAGCTGCCAGCCAGGAGCACTGAGAGCATCCAGACAGAGCTGGGGAGGCTGCAGCTAGGAGCAAAAAGAAACATCTTGGCCCAGGAAACTACTGAGTGGCCAGTTCTGAGGAGGGAGTTGTGTTAGTGGCTTTAATAATTAATCACTTCCTGAGCGTCATCAACATGATGGCTTCTGCCTCTCTCCAAGGTCTGGGCAAGGAGAAAAATTCTCTTTGAAACACCAAATTCACACCAGGTACTTGAGGCTGCTGGTGTCCATCAGGGCAGGGTTAGTGAGCGTGGGCAATGCAGCGAAAGCAAATTTAGGGCATAAATAATGAATGAAGTGATTTAGATAGGAATACTTGTATTGAAATAGAGAGTAAGGAGAACAAACTAATTAACTGGGAGGGTGTTAAATGGTCACTGCCTGAAAGCTCCACTCTCTTGTCTTGGTCAGCATCACCCTGCAGAGGGGTTTGGATGTCCCTTGGCTAATCCCATGCACAGACCTGTTAGAAATTGCTGGATAAACCAGGGAGGAGAAGTTAATCTGGCCTTTCCCTTAATACACCTCTTTGTGCAATCCTCTGTGGAATCCATTAAAAATCTCCAGCCTGTGATCCCTTCTAAAATTCTAATTAATTAGGATCCCTGGTGATGTGTTCCTAATCAATTCACTTAATTAAAAAAAAATTAACTAATAAATAATAGTGAGGGGAGTGTTGGAGTAGCTTTGGCATCGTCCTGTCCTGGCATTGCCCTGGCTTCAGCCACTCAGCCCAGCCTTTGCCTTGTGTTTCCCTTCCCTGGTGCATGAATCTCTGTGTGGCCTGTCCAGGGCTCACCTCCATTGCTGCTGAGGTGCTGAGGAAATCGCCTCTGTGGTGCTCTCTGGTTCTGTTGCTCTTTATGCTGCACTGAGGATGCCTGAAGAGTTT
The DNA here is from genome assembly GCA_013399055.1 of Ramphastos sulfuratus. NCBI lineage: Eukaryota > Metazoa > Chordata > Aves > Piciformes > Ramphastidae > Ramphastos > Ramphastos sulfuratus. The sequence continues at coordinate 293,045 of WBNM01028919.1, read as the reverse complement.
TTGGAGAAGAGTTCTGAAGGTTGGGGCAAAGCAATGCCCCATGTGGTCCCTCTGAGCACAAGCAACAAGGGTCTTAGCCCCAGGGTTAGCAGGAGCCCAGTGCAAACCCTGCTGGCTTCAGCAGCAGCAGATCCATCTGTGAGGATGCTTTTGGGTTGGGGTGCAGAGGAAGCTGAGTGGTGATGGGCAGCAGCAGTGTAGGGAAGGTCCTTCCTCAGCCTTTGTTCAGTCTAACACCACTAACTTCAGGTCAGAGAGAGCAGAGGGGGGCAAACTGAATGCCCCAGATCTCTTATGTTTGAGTATCTTCTGCACTTTGCTGCAGCTGTGCAGTGGGATAATCTTGGAGACTTCCTTAGAAAAAAGAAACAACAGAAACTGTGGAAGTTGATGTAAGACGTATGGAGGGAGAAAGTCCCTGGTGGGGCTGGAGATGCAAAGTATCCATTTGGTATGCAGGACTTGTATTTAATTAATATCATAACAGTCCCCTAACGCTGCTGCAGATTAGTCCTCCAGGACAGGAATGGAAATTTTAGATCATTCAATTACAGCACAAAGCCTGGGACCTCACCACCAGAACTTTGCAGGGGTGTCTTCAGTGCTGGGCTCTGAACTGGGCATGGTGTGGGCTGGACAGCCCAGGTGGTGAGAGCAGGGCACAGCTTCTGCCAGCAGGATGGCTTCTGCTTTCAGTGAGTGACCCAGAAGGCTTTTGTGCTGCCCATAGCCTGAAGGGTTGGCATTTAGCACGTGAAGGCAGTTTGGTGTAGATTGTCCCAGAAGGGTCTGTGTGGGCTGATGGCTGTTTGTGTCCAGACAGACTGGAGCTGAGTTATTGATGCTTCCACTGCAGACTTGGGGAAGAGGAGGAACCTGGTGCCAGGAGTTTGCTCCCTTCTTGCTGAGGAGGAAGTGTGGCTGAATGTGCTGGTTGGGCCTGAAGGAACGAGGTGGCAATCGACAGCTGAGTGACACCCACCCAGGGTATGGAGCCTGACGTGGGCATGGGCTTTACTCCAGCTTCTCTCTCTTCCTCTTGGTTTAGCTGCAGAGCAGTGGTAGACACCAAGCCTTTTACTGCCCCCCCCAGCCAAAATTAACTAGCTGTATATTTTTACATGGTGCCCTCATCTGTACCAAACAAAGGGTTAGAACAAGTGTGCAGACACAGAGCATGCCTGTGGCAGCTCCTCTGTGCCCCTGAGCCCATGCAGCACAGCACACACTGACATCTCCACTGACTGGTGCAGCTTAGAGAAATTCCAAATTAAATCTATCTGCTGCCTGCGCGCTGGGGAAATCCACTTACCAAAACAAAATCCAATAGGAGATCTAAAGATTGGTGGCCAGAAATGAAATATTTTGAGAACCAAGTGTATGGAGATTGCATTGGTGGCTCTGTGGTCTCAGCTGAACGTGCTGGGGACTGGAGCTTGGGAGCAGCTTTACTGGTCTGAGCTTCATCCTAGTGTTTGCAATTCAGATGAGACAGTTTACAGCAAACCAAAATGAACGTCAACACTTTCTGGGCCAGAGCCAGAGGTCTGCAGTTGCTCTTCTGACCACGCAGCTGCCTTTCTGTGCCTGTGCAGGGAAAGCCCCACTCCAGAAGCCTGGAACCACGGTTGCTCATCACAGGGCTCCCGGAGCCCTCTGAGTGGAGCACAGTGTGGTGAGGGAACAGCCAGGCCACTGCTGACAGGATTCAGCGGCTTCCTTTGCTGCAGGAATCCCTGCCACTGCACAGAGGATCCAGATGCTGGAGCAGCATGTGCCTTGTAATCTTGTAATTGCATTGTGGGCTGTGGCCGAGATCAGGGCTTCTGCTGGAGAGCAGCCTCCCGTCCCTGCCTCGGTGCCGCCACGTCCTGGGCTTGGGGTTATTTATTTTGTTCGTGGTGTGTTGGGAAGGAAAGCAAATCTTGTTTGCTCTGTTGCTGCTAATTTTGTATGCATCAGAGATGTGTTAAATACTTGAATTTCCTGGGTTCCTGTTGGAAAGACAGAAATGGCTTCCCAAAGTGTTGGGGTGGGGGGAAGCAGTTGGAGCAGGCTTGTGTCAAGAGTTTGAAGGTACTGGAGCACAGTCCTGGTACTGGAGCTCCCATCAAGCCTGGTGCTGTTGCAGGACGTGGGGTGCAGACACAAGCTGGCCAAACAGCAGGTCACAGCATGTCCTCCACGTGGGCACATTTCAGTGGCCAGCACGTTGTAGGATGTTATTCATTTGCCCTTTTTATAGCCAAGAGGTGAGATTTAAGTGAAAGAGAAGTGAGATGCAGAGATAGGGGTGGGCTGGGGCTGCTGTCGGCAGTGTCCCCTGCCCTGGGACCCAACCATGTCCTCACCCCGTGTGCTCCCTTTACACAGCTGGAGGCAGGGGGCACAGGCTGGCAATGAGAGCCCTGGGGCTTGGTTGGTGCATGCTGGTGTCCCTGTCTCACCTTTTGGGTTGCAGCAGCAGTCTCTGAGAAGTGCCTAGATCTGCTCCTAGTGACGGAGTGGTGAGCAAAGCCCAGGGAGCTGGACCCCCCTGGGATACAGCAGCTGCACCTGGACACTGCATCAGTGTGTAGCAGAGGGTGAGCCTCACAGGGTTTAGAGTCTCACTTTGGGAGCCAGCTGTCTGCAGAATTGAAAAACACTTCAACAAGCCCGTGGAAAATAACCTTGTTGAAAAAGACAAAAAATGGTGAATGAGATGCTGAACCCTGCTGACATAACTGAGGTAGTGGCTGGTGACAGGACGCAGCCGGCAGGAACAAGGTGTTGGTGTTTCACTCACTGGCTGCGCCAAGTCTGGACGTGGTGAGCAACCCAAATCCTGATGTTCTCGTGGGCACTGGGGTTGTTTGGCATTTTCCAGGGAACGTGCAGCACCTTGCAGGATAAAGCCATAGCCAAAGCTAAGACAAGTTAGTACTCCAGACCTCAAGGAATTAGGTGGACAGCATCTGCGTTGTGAATCAAATCAAAATCGCAGGGGAGAGGCTATGTTGTGTCAGCGCTGCAGCAGGAAAGCTCCGGTGACGCTGCTGGCAATGGCAGTGATGTAGCAAATGGAAGCTGCTGTAGTTCAGAGGGAGAACTATTGCCCTTCTCCCTGCGTGTCTTCAAAGCGTCGGGCCGCTGGGCTCCGTGTCTGAGGCGCCTGCTCCCTGCAGAACGCCTCCTGGCTCGGCCGCTGTGGCGCTGCCTGCACCCGCGCGGGTTCCCACATTGCTGCTGCCACCGCGTGGCTGCCGGGGATTAGCGGCGCGACCGGCGCGGGGGAGACCCAGCTGCCATCTGCGGGGGCTGCCGGTGGGCACAGACACAGCGCGGCCCCCCAGGGCCCCATCCCCAATGCCACCAGTGCACTCGGGCTCTTGGGCATAGCCGCTCTTGTGCTCCCGGGAGGGTGCTCCTGGGCGCACCGAGCAGCCTCACTTTCCCTCCCCTCCTCCCGGGCACTGCTTTGCATCTCCAGCTTTATCCCACTGCATTCCGCGCTGGACGGCAGCAGGATGCCCGCAGGATGGTCCTGTCCCAGCTCCATCCTTGGGGTGGGCAGAGAACGATCCCAAACCCCAGCCGCCCTCAGTATCCCACTTGTGCATGAATGGATACATTTTGAACTCCAGTAACTGTGTGAGCCTGTGGAAGGGTTTCGATCGCAGCCCCAAAACCCGAAGGTTTGCTAAATGGCTCCGGGGATCTGATCCTCGCCTTTTGTCTTGTCAATTCTCAGCATTTAAAAAGCCAGCAGCAGCTGAGATGGTTCTATTTATAGCAACTTTATTTGAGTAGTCTGCATAGCTCACAGAGTAAATATTAATTCCATTATGCTACAAACAGTTATTTGTCATGACAGAAAGCCGTAAAGTTCTCTTGCTAGAATACAGCCAGTATGGCAGCTCCAGCTGAGAGGCGGCACAGGCTGAGCTGCAGCGCCCCTTAACCCAGCACCCCGCAGAGGTGCGGGTGTTACACACCCGGACACGCTGCGGCCGAAAGTCCTGCAGGCACCCAGCCCCGTGCAGCCCGCCCCGGCCGTGCCGCAGCAGCAGCCGCCCGCACGCCGCGGTGAGCGCAGTCGGGGCGGGGAGCAAAGTGGCACCGAGCGGTAACTCGCCGACACCACTTCTTCCGTGCTGTAGATTTGACTTCTTTAACTACCTAAATTACTCATTAAAAGTTCCTCATAATTGCCTGACTCCAAGGTATTGCGAGAAGCCTGGGGTTTAATTGTGCTTTTTACCCTTTTAAGTTGTAGTGCATTTAGACTTGTAAAAGCAGTGCTGTGCCGAACTGCGTTTTCACTGCCTGCTGCTCCGGATGGAGCTCGGTGTCCCTGCCGGAGGTGTGGGCTGCAGGTGGAAGCAGTCAGGACTTTGTCCTTCTTCATAGAGTGGGGGGCCTCGAACTGGCTGTGCCGACAGCTCCTGCGTGCTCGGGTTTGATCCGCGGATCAATTACTCCTCGTGGAGGAGCTTCCAGCCCTGCGAGGTCCTGGGTAGAGGACATATTGATGGGGCTGCTGGGGTGGCAGTCTAGAGGGCATGTGGCACAAGATTACAGATTTCAGTGGGTTTTATGAGTGCTGTCGCTGATTGCAGCCTTGGGTGAGGGCTGACCTTCAGCAGAGATTAGATCTTCCCTTTGATGGCAGAAAACAATATCAGGGAAACATTAAGGATCATCAGCAGCTGGATGCGCTGTGCCAGCAGAACAGTGAAGGCTGTCTGCCAAAAATTATTGACTTGCTGTTGACTCCTATCCACAAAAGTGATTCTTTTTTCTATATAACCTATGAGGGCTGTGCAGTGCTTGGTGCTGGAGGAAAACCCCAATCGAGTATTGAGTAAAACAATTAGTTTTTAAAAACATTAGCTTTAGTTGCTTTTTCTTTAATGGCTAATAAGTACCAACCATCTGTGTCACCAAGAGTTGCCCTGAGCAGAGGAAGAACATAAAGTTCACTGTGGCACATTTGTAAATATTTTATATGTTTGTGTGAAAACTGTGGAGGGGAAAGGGATCATTTGCTGCAAAATGTCTGCAGGAGCTGCTGGGCTGAGGGGTTAAACCATGAGATTGTCACTGGAGATACCAAAGGGCCTCCTCAGTGGGCACACACCCAGTATCTGAAGACACTTTGAAATTGCTGAAGTCTTCATTAAACAAACAAAATCCAAAGTGGTTTGGGGATGGTTCCTGATTTTAGAGTTGGATTACCAAAATCAGAGAAAATTGTTTAATGGTTGGTGAAAGTCTGCTTTAGGAGGCAAAGCCCCAAGCAGAAGGGTGTTGGCTGCAATGTTTCTTGGTGTCCTGTAGCCAGGAGGGTACCTTAGTTAAAACAGAGATTGCAGGGTGAAGAGGAATGACTCTGACCTGTGGAGCACACCTTGGAAAATTCCACCTTCTGCTGTCTGAACTCAGCCAGAGACTTCTTGTTGAGCCTTTCTCTTTTCCAAGAGCTGCTGCTGATTTAGAGACAGGGGAAGACAGAACCTGCTGCACACTGAGAGGTGGTGGCTGGAGGGGCTGATTGCTGGCACCAGTCGAATTCGTTGTTTGTCAATACACTGGCTCTGTCCACTGTCTTCTAGGAGCCTGCAGCTGGCTCTCTTCCACCTGGCAGGGCTGGCAGTGCCATGGTTAGGGGAGGTGAACTGCTGATCATGGATGCTGACTCTGCTTTTAGCAGCCCAATGCCTCCATGGGCCCCTTGTAGAGACAGGGAGCAGGGGCTGCTCTATAGGGCAGTGGGCAGAACACCAACTGCAGGGAGTGCAACTCCTCTATGGGATGAGCACTGCCCTGGGAATGAAGCCAGCCTAAACCCAGGAGGCCAGAGAGAACCTTTCTCATACCTGCAGCTTTCCTATTCCCTTTATTTTCCCCCTGAGCTTGTTGAAATTCCACCCAGAGTGGGAGAGGGCTGGGGCACGGCGTACGTCCAACATGACTGCTAATGAGGCGGGATGGAAGTGTGGCCAAGTGGTTGAGCCAAGTCCCAGTGCAGGTGACAGGGTGACAGGCTGGGCACTGACAGCAGCATGACTGCTGCAAACAAGCCCAGCTGCCCTGGGCGTGGGGACCATGCCAGGGGGAACATTCAGGTGTCAGAGGCCGCTGACAGATGCCCTTTGTCAGGAGCACAGCTCCAAGTCAGCTCAGCCGGGGACCTTGGTGTTGGTCAGGAGATGAGCCAAGTCTGTGGCCCCTCTGTCCCCTTGGCAAGAGGCACAAAACTGACCCAGGAGAGATGCTCAGGAGCAGGACCTGAATTTTAATGCATGTTTATCGAGCACTTCTTGCGGCATCCCGTAACGGGTGGGCCTGTTTCCCATGCTCCTTCTCCACATCATTTCTGCTCTGGGCTGTCAGCTCTTCTCTTGCCCGAGCTGATTTAAAGCAGCATTTTTCTTGCTCTTTCCAGGAGACCACTGATGTCTTCCTGTTCCCCCCTGCTGCTGTTGCTAAAAGCCTTCCTTGATAACCTTGTCCTTCCAGCAGCTTCCCTCAAACCACTGCTGCCTAGTCAATACCATCCCTGCCTGCCACCAAAATTCCATCACCTTCTCTTTGGCACCTTGGCTGTCTCTGCAGCTGCCTCCAGGCCCTCTTCTTCACCTGTCACATCTGGAGAGTTTTGCCCTGTTGCCACATTCTTGTCCTGTTTTCGCACCTGGTTCTTCGATTACCTTTAGCCCTTCCAGTTGTGTCTCCTTGTCCATCATCTGCTCTCCAACCCTGTCCATCTGACCTTGTACTCAATGCCTTTTCTTCCTCAGCCCTGGTCTGCCTTCCCTGTGCTCTGTGGGCTGTGTTTTGAGGACACACAGGGTGTCCTCACCTGTGTCAGAGAAGACATCTGCAGGGCTGTCAGTGATTCCCAGTGCTTATGGGCACAGTGTGGTTTGGCTAGCAAGCACGTTGCCTCCAAGGATATGTTTTGCTTCCAGTGGTGTCAGCATCTCACCAAGTGAAGGAGCCTCCAGGGCCTTCACCAAAGTGTGGTGGTTTTTTTTTTGTTTTTTTTTTTTATCACACAAGGCTTAGGGTAACCTTGAAGCACTTCATCTGTGCAGCTGAGGAGGTTTCATTGTAGAATGTAAGCAGAAGTAGCTCCAGCTCTGCGTTTAGGGTTTGTCCTCTCTGAGGCTCTTGAGGAACATGTTGAAGAACTGTGCTTTCAGGGGTCAGACCTCTGCTGATCTCCACTTTTGAGGGGTCACCATTTGAGCAATCAATCAGAGACTCATCTTGCTTCTGAGGAAGGGATTGCAAGGGGTTTTCTCTCTTGCTGTGAGCAGAGAGCAGGGAAGGGCACAGTCTGAAGCACTGAAAAGCATCAGATGAATTCAGCAGTTGGCAGTTCCTGGGAAGAAAAGGGAAGCAGCCCTTGGATGCCCTTGCAGAGTGTCTCCATCAGAGTACAGCAGCTTTGGCCACGCTGTCACACAGCTCATTGCTGTCCTGCAGGAGCAGGGAGGCTGTGGCTGTGCACCAGCAGCACCTTGCTCCAGATCACCCTGATGCCAGCCCTTTGCAAGAGGCTTCCACCCCAGCACTGGTGTTGAATTCTCACCTGCAGTGCATGGGACAGGACCCTCCACAGCATCATGCAATGGATACACCTTGACTTTGGGTAGTTTTTCGAGCTAGGCAACATCAAACTGTCCTGAAAATCATGGAAGATTCCAAGTGAGGAATCATAAATATCCCCCCTCTGTACTCTGGTGCCCTGATAAAGTGTTTTCTCCCCAGGATCTTGGGGGACCATCCCTATTTTATGAATGGCTTTAGGGAGAGGAGCAATCCCCACCAGCAAACCGTCAGGGAGGGTGGATTTTATTATATTTTGCCAGTAAACAAAACCTGGTGCATTTAATACCTGCCCAGGTCCTGTGGGACCTCTGTGAGTAATGTGGGATGACAGTTGTCACAATACCCCGAATAAATACCTGCCTGTTTGCAGGTGTCTGCTCTATTTTTAATGTGATGTCACCTTTCTTGCTACGAGGAGGAGGGGATGATCGATGGCCTCTGCACCTCTGCCTATCGTTGATATTGGTTTGTGCTGTATCAGAATTCCAGCACGTTCATGCCCTGCTGCCTCAGCTCTGCTGTTGTTGGTGTAACTCAGCTGCAGTTGAGCTACAGGGCCCTGGAACCAGGAGCTGCTGTGGGGAACCGAACTGGTGCTGAGTTTGGGTGCTTTGTGCAGTGCCACTCACGATGGGTGCTGCAGCCTCTGCCCCAGCAGAGCTGTGCCCTCAAGGCAGAGCAAGCTGAGATGGGCTGGGCCTGGGGAGAAAAAAAAAGTGATATTGGGCAAAAAGTACTTGAGCGAACCAAGGAGGATTTGTAAGGTCAGGAGCCTGCAGGATATGAGGGGTGCCTGGCAGCAGTGTGTGGTCTGCTGTCCACCAAGCTTATCTCTGGCTAGTACTGTTCCTTGTGCCCCCCTGTATCTGTTTGCATCTATAGATGGCTATTTATATAGACAGATATTTATGTGGCTGGAATATACTTGCATGCAGCCAATGAATTATTCATGGGGACATTCTGAATTTTAATTCATCAGCACCTCTCTTACCACAAGCTGTGAATGTGCCAGGAGCGTTCACCATGGCACTGCTGCATCCCCTGCCCCATGGCCATGGCAAGGGCTTTACTGCAGCCTGGCTGGGGGGGACATCCCAGTGCTGTCACTCTCAGAATGTGAGTTGCTGTTGCACCCATCAAACCCAGCTCCTGCTCCCCATGGCAGCTCCTGACCCCAGGACCCTGAAGAGCCCCAGAGCTGTCACTCTGCTCTGACACCCACAGAGCCCACGAAACCCTGGCCTTGGCCTCTGGTGGGAGGCATCAGCCCAGCTATTGACAGACCCTGCCCAGTTCAAGCAGCCTCAGGCAGCCTTTGCTCTGACTATTGAACAAAAAGCATTTCTGTAGCACGCTCCAAGTCTTGGAGCTGTGTTTACATTTTAATAGGCACTGCTGGAGAATAGAGCAGATTTTTATTGCTTACATTTATCAGTAAGAGCAAAACCGGAGCACCCAGGCGCAGCTTTGCAGAGAATTTGCTCTTCTGAGACGTCAGAAACATGAAACTGTTTAGGGGAAAATACCACAGAATTTGTAACTTGTCTGCTACCTGCACCGTGCCTCACCCTGACTGCAGACAGACACCACCAGAAAGAAATTCCATCCACAAAGAACATTCTCAGCAGCATCAGCCTGGTATAAACATGCAGGAAGCAGCAAGTTGCATCTCTGTTTGGTTCTGAGGGGCCTGAGACCTCTGCCCTTGAAAGTGTAAAATGAGGCAAAGCCTCCAGTCCTTGTTCCACGCAGGCTGTGTCCCAAGGGTGCTTTGCTTTCGTGGCGGCACTTGAGGCACTTGGATTCTGCAGGCAGTCTGGAGGTGTCCCAGCAAAGGGTTTTCAGTGGCGCCCTTCCATGTTCAGTGTGGACTAAGGATCAGCTTGCCCTCTGCAAGGGGTTCCTGTGTGATGCCCTCACTGAGAGCTGTGAGCTTTCAGTGGTTCCCACGTGGTGCTGGCTGTGGGTCACTCACTGCACACACTGCCTGGGAACAGCCTCTTGCCTTCTCTTGGCAGCTGCCTTTGTGGTGCCAGGCTTCTCTGTGGGGCCTCCTCCTTCACCTTTGTTTTGAAGCAGCTGCAGGACCTCTGGTTGCAGGAGCAGCTCCCTGTGGGTGCTGGTTGAGGGCTCTCACCCAGCTGGCTCCTGGCAGCACAGCATGGAGTGGGCTCAAAGCAGCTACATGGTTGCTCTCCCTCCCTCCCTCCCTCCCTGCAGTAGCCCTGCAGTTGGCATCCAGCAGCTCCTCCGCAGGGCGCTCCATCACCAGCTCTGTCTGGGAGTCCTCCCTGAGGAGCAAAGAAGGCTCCAGGAGGGACAGGTGCAGAGGCTCACACAGCAAGGTGAAGCTGAAATGCAGTGGTACAAGCACATGTTGTGAGCAGAGCGCTTTGTGGAGGAGGGTGTTGCGTGCCAAGGTTCAAAAGTATCTGTGCCAGCTGCTGGCAAGTGTGGATTCCTTCTGCCTTCTTGCTGTGGCTTTTCAGTGTTGATTTCTTTGCCCTTTTTTGCTCTTCGGAGTGCTTTTCACATGTTCCATCTGTTCTGCAGCCTTTCAGTGGTGTTTTCCCACCTTGGTAGCCATAATCCATCAAATTCCAGTGTGCCTCATTAACAAGGCCACGCGGTGGCCCTTTGAGCCTGGCAATGCCTAAAAGGCACCACATGGCAAGAGCCCTGCGGCCCTTTATCGCCCGACCTCGCTCACTGCTGAAAGATTGTCCTGTGGATGCCCAGTGGAAAGGGTTCAACCTTATTTCTTCAAAGATCAGCTGAGGTAGCCCAGAGGTGTAATAAAATTCCAAACTTTGCTTTTAGAAATCATCTTTCATAAGTAATATTTTTCAGAGTTAAGTGGTAGGTACACAGCTGAGAAATAAACCACTGAGGCTCAGTGCCTTGGAGCCGAGCAGGGTTTTATGGTGTGGTGGAGGCTGGGTTCATTAGGAGAGCCAGAGATGGGCAGCTGAGCCTTTTGCTGTGGAAGCTGCTTCAGTCCTGCCTTAGTCCAGGCTTGCTGCTGGTCCTCTCATAACAAGAAGCAAAGCAGGGTCTGTGTGGGTGCTCCCCACAGAACTCTTCCAGCATTTGGTGAGTTTGCTTTCTTAGGGTGGAGAAGCTTCCAAGTCGCTGCCCTTCACCTCAGGACTGCACATGCCTGCAGCTGTTGGAGCTGAGGCACAGACAAGGCTTCAGGAAGCCCCTGTGAGCTGAGCCCCAGCCTACTCAGACTGGCCCCAGCTGTGAGTAGCCCATTCCATGGGCACCATGGGCCACGTGGACTTATGTAGCACAGGCAGGGGAGATGCAGCTGCAAGGTGAGAGCCTGGGTCTGTCCATGCAGTCTGTGCCCTGATCATTGCTGGATGAATGAAGGAAGCCTCATCTTGGCCTGCAGCAGCCAGAGCACTGCTGCTTTTCACGCACAAAATGGGTTTTCTGTTACCAAAAGAGACTCTTGCTGCCCGCCTGTGGGTCTTGTGCCGTCGGCAGTTCCTGGGGAGGTGTCAGGCTGCCTGGTGAAGGTGGTTGCTGCGTGCCTTTGCCTGTCCATGGCAGCACAGAGCAGAGCTGATTATCTGCAGCATCGCGGAGCATTGTCGCCAGCCAGCTCCATGCTGCTGCACCCTTCCCTCCACAGTCAGAAGAAGCCAGGCTCTGAAAGCACCCAGCATGGCTGTTACCCTTTGCCCAGGCTGCAAGCATTGCACTTCAGCTCCTTGTGCTATAGGCCCTTTACTGAGGCATCCAAGGGGACTTCTCATTTCTTTTCATTTCTTGGTTCACCCTGGTGGTCCTGGAGGAGCAGCTCCTGAAGGTAACACCTGTGGCTGCTGGCTCCTGCTCAGTTATCCATTAAAAGTTCATTAAACCTTTTACAGACAGCAGGTCACAGTACTGAGAGCTGTTGAGTCTAGAAAATGTGGAGAGAACGTGAAAGGCTGAGCAATTTGTTGCTATAAAATACCTTGGATGCCCCCTCCCAGGGCCTCAGCCCATGGGACACTTGGCTCAGAGGTCTGTTGGCCTCCAGCTGTGCATGGCTGTCTCACAGCTGGTGTGTGGCATGGTAGGGGCCCTGCTGGCAGCTCCTGTGCTTCCGGTGGAACCAGTCCTTGGCCACAAGGCACCTCCAGTGCAAACCTTAATCTGTGCCACTGGTGCCTGCTGCTGCTGTTCTTGGGTAGAGCCCCAGGGCATCCTGACACTTTGGGACTTTCTAAACCCTGTAGATCTATCTACTGAACTTCCCCTGGCTCTCAAATGAGCTTCAGTTTACATCTCCTGATAACCATTGATTAAGGAGGAAGATAAAGCAGTCACAGGCTCACACCTTCCTGTCAGTTCTGTGGGCAGCAGGAGGCCTCTCCCCAGGTGTGGTTTAGACTCTGGATGTGTTCGATGAGATCTGACCTTGGAGGGAAATTGGTCTCACATCCAGGAGTCACGAGAGCAGGAATTAAAAATTCACTTCATCTTCTTTTCCAAGGAGTCAGGGCATGTCATGCTGCTCATGATTAGTGATGAACTTATCTCTGCCTGGTTTCCTTTTACAATGTTTTTATTTTTTTTTATTGTTATAATTATCCTCATCAGAGGCAGCAGTGGGCTCACTGTAGAGATGTCTCTAACTTCATCAGTGGCATCCTCCAGGTTTTCTTCCTGTGTGCAGCCTTTAGCAGTGATGTTGACCTCTGTTGGAGGTCATCTCTGCTCACACCTGAGGCTGGCAGAACCGGGCTGCACTTTGCTTCCTCCAGCGAGGGGAAGGACTCGCCGTGCTCAAGCAGGGTGGGTGCTGGTGAGCCTGTTGCTGGTTTTCTATTCTTCTAACACAGAGATGTGTTCCTGCTGCAACAGCACTGAAGGTTGCTGTTCTCTGCTCCTGACAGCTGCCCTCCTGGAGGGGAGCAGTTCCCCGGGATTTGAGGTCCCCCCCTAGACCCCCTTGGCTGGGCTGATGCAGGAGGGCCCTGCTGAATGTTTGTTAACACATCCTGTGGGTCAAGCACCACCCCTGTGGTGGAAGGGCCAGCTGGGACTTCAGCAGGTAGAGTCCTGCACTGCAGATACCTCAGGAAAGAGAAGTTGGATCAGATCTGAGCCAGGCTCCTGCTTCGTGCTGCTGTAAGTTCCTGCTGCCTATGAAGCTGGCTCTGGAAGCAGGGTGGCTGCAGGGTCACTTTCTGTGAGCCCTAAGGTGGCAGCTCCTGGTGGAGAGAGTGGTCTCTTGTATGTGGGACTGTCACTGGCAGATGTGAAAGTCTCAGCATCATCACTGCACTGTAAGAACAATCCCACAGCTGCAGAGCAGGAGAAGGTTTCTTCTGCTTTGCTGCATTGCTGTGTTCACCAAGTCCCTCTCCCTGCTGCGCTGGTGCCTGCTGCAGGAGGAGCAGTGCAGCCTCTGCTGTTACAACAGCCTCAGGTGTGAGGAAGCTCCACAGGGGAGGTTTCCTGATGGACTCTGGCAGGTGTAACCCCTGAGCTGTTATAGTTGCTGGAGACTGACCTGGGCTGGGTTGTGGGTGAGGGATGGGACAAAGCCTGAGGCAGCAGGTGGCCAGGCAGGTGAGCTGTGAGGCTCTTCCACCTCAGCCTCACTCTGCACGCTGTCCACGAGCACCCTCAAGGGAGCTGTGCAACACGTTGGAATCACTTTGCAAACTTCTTGCTGCACCTGCAGGGAGCTTGAACTATAAACTAGCATTTTATTATCTGGACTCTTGCAGTAATGCCAATGTCAGAGGCGTTGTTAATAAATAATGAACAGCAGAATGAGCCAAGGGCTGACCTTTTGTAGAGCACCATCTGTCACTGGCGCTTCACCTGATCTTTCCTTCCAGAATTGGTTTCCTTTCCCATCCCCTTTAGGGATGCTGCAGGTTTCTCTCTCATTAATGGCTTCTGTGAAGACTCTTCTGAAAGGGAGAGATTCCCAACTTCCACAGGAGACAGATGTTTTGGAAACTAAATCATGGACGTTTGTGGAACTGTCAGTGACTATAAGGGACCCTCCTCAGACCACACCTTTGTGGTGGAGGAAAGCTGCTTGAGCATGTCCCCAGATCCTGGGAGTTAGAGCAAGTGTCTGAGAGCATCCTTGGGACACAGGATCCCAGCATGCATTTACAGCTGCTGAGTTTTTCATTTTCTGTCTTGTCTGGCAAGGGAATGTAAGAACGAAGGGAAAATCCAGGGAGGAGTCTGATGAGTGTTGTGAGTTAGAGCTTGCTCAGGTGCTGTTAGGAGATGGATCCTATCACAAGGTTACCTGGGGGTAACAAAGATGTTGCTCTTGCTTCTACTCTGCTGCCAGCTGGGCCTCCTGTGTCTCATCATAGGACTTGGGAGGAAAACAAATGTCCTGGGTGTTCAAACTGCTCCTTAATGCTCTGTGATTTTCAGAAGCTTTGAATCATGGAAATCAGACACAGGGAAGATCTGTCAGTGCTTTTCCTGGCCTTTGGAGCCAGAGGTGGCTGATGCCCTGCACTGTGCTCTGCTGCTGTGCAGAATCTGAAAGGTTCCAAATGATGAAATTTCCATTGCTGGCGCAGGAAGTGGTTCTAAAACATTGTGCCACCAAGGTCTCCTTGATGTTGTGCCTGGGCTGAGGAACTTTCCTTGCTTCCACCTACTTAAGTCTCCATGTCTCTGTGGCTGCTGGGTTCTTTTCCACAGGCTTTCCAGTGGTGCTGCCCTGCACTGAGTCTGAGCGGGCGCTGGGCTAGGGTCAGGCTCCTGGGTGGTGGCTTCTTTTTTTCTTTCTTAGTGTTGGTTGTTTTGAAGGCAACTTTGGCTTAGCTCGTTTTAGCCTCTTTATCCTGACTCAGCTGGAGAAGGAATGCTTCTGCTGCAGCTCTCTGTGTTTGATCTGGGACTTGAACTGAAGGATTTCCTGGTTCAGTGCCTTGCTGGTCCTGTTTCAGCAGTGTCCTCTGCTCTGACTTGGCTGTGATTCGGATGCAGATCGTTCCCTTCCCACACTGCTGATGGCTGTAATGTGGAGATGCTGCAGGGCAGGGCCTGATGATCGGGTCCCAGGAGCCCTCCCTTACTCACCTTGGTGCTAACTGAGATGTGGAAGGACTGGAGAGCCCAACTATGGCTGGGACACAAGCAACACTTTTACTGATGGAACAGGACCAGGGTGGCTCACTGGGTGAGCAGAGAGGTTTGTGCCCTCTGCAGCAGGTTCCTTTCCCTGGCCGTGCCCTCAGCCCACACTGGGGTCAGTATCACCAGGAGTTAATTCTGGACCCAGCCGTGCAGCAGCAGCTGCCCTCCAGTGGATGTAAAGAGCGACCTTTGCCTGCATCTCCCCCGCTCCTGTCCTTCCTGCAGCCATCTCTCTCCTGAGGAGCATTGACAGGAGCTCTCTTCCTTCTTTGTCGTTTTGGAGGCCGCCAGCAAGCCCTGTGGAGAGGTGACCTCCATCAGGGGAGCGCGACTGGCGCTGGACACGGCCCAAGCCAGAGCCCTCCTCTGCTGGGCAAGGTGACATTGAGCCTCGCATCAGCACTCCTGGCAGCTCCCTCTCCTCGCAGAGGACGACTCCTTTGGCGTGGAGCACCCCACGTGCTGTAAAGAGCAGAACCCTGGTGTCAGGGAAAGACCTCCCTGGCTCGGAGGAGGCTTGAAGCCCACAGCCCTTCTGTTGGCTCTGCCCTGCTTGGCTTCACCCTGCCTGCCAGACGCTGTTGGGACATTGATGTTCCAGGTGGCAGGGGAAGGTGGCTCACACCCCACTGTGCTGCCATCCTGGCTCGCACCGCTCATGACACGTCCTGCATGAGGCCCACATCTCTCCCTATGGATTTCCAGGGTGTTTATTGCTCCTGAGCCACATCAGCTGATGATTCTGCAGCTTCCCTGCATTGCTAGCTGTGGTGCTAGTGCAGGGAGGAGCAGCCATAGGTACCCTGAGGGGACCAGGAAATGAGGAGACTGAGTTTTGAGCAGAGATCAGGTAAAAGAGGGGAGGTGTGGCTGTTCCTGAAGCCAGGCTCCCTGTTAAATCCTACCTAAGCCTCTGAACAGGTTTAGGAGTGCAATGCTCCTGCAGAAGGTGGGCTTGTGGCCCCTGCAGCTGTGGGGGGCTGCAGAGAGGACCAACAGGCAACATGTACAAGGGCAGGCTTGATCCTCTGCATGTGTCACCAGCACAGGGACACCTTTACAACACCTGCCTCAATGTCCGAATTGAGGGCTGGGGGTCAGGAGCTGCGGGGCAGGAGGTTCATAGGTGAGCCCCCAACACTCCCTTGCACAGCACCCCACCTTCTGCTCACAGCAGGATTTTGTATTTTATCTTCTTGCCTTTTTTTTCCCAAGCTAGCTGTAGCTGGGAAAGACAGAAAACCTTAGAACTCCCCTACTTTGCATCCTGCACCCCTGGCAGTTTGAATTCAATCTCTGGACTTTTGCTCATGGAAGTGCCTCTCATCACCACAAGATGCTCTAGAGCATCCTCCCCTCCCCAGCTGCAGGAGCAACTTTATTTTATTCAAAGTAGGTGGAAAGATAAAACTTGAAAGTCAATTGACTTAAATGTGGAAAAAACTGCACCTTGGTTATTATGGCATATGCTAAATTTTAATAGCATTTAGCAAGCATTTTGTGGGGTAGAAAGGAGAAGCAAACCCATCAAACCTCAGCTGTGTTCTGGTTTATAGTGCAGAACACTTTGCTGCTGCCATCCAAAGGCTTTTAAATGTAATAAGGCAGGGGTGAACCCAGGGGTTTCGAGATCTATGTCAAAACATGCATAGAAAGGAGCAGAATAAAAGGTTCCACAGCAGAGCAGGTAGGATTAGGCAGAGATGCTTTTAGTGGAAAAGCCTTTGTGACTTGCTCTGTTTTGTGGATAATTATTTACTAACAGGTAGGATTACTTCAAGAATAATGTTTTGAGAAGTTCTAAAGGTTTGGAGGATCTCTGTTGTGTTCCGGCTCCTCTATTTAAAAAGCCACCACACCACAGCTGCAGCCAGGTGCTGATCTGTATTTTTAAATACACTGAGGAAGTCAGCAAGGGAAGCTGCTGTTCTTCAGATAAAAAAGCAAACTTGAAGAGTGATAGATGTGGACAGCTTGAAATATTGGCTGTGGTTTCTGACTTGAGCGGCTGCTGTCACAGCTAATGCCTGGGGTTCATCTGTAATTTTATTTTTTGTTGTATTTCTTTTTTAAAGATCCTGTGCTTGCTTGCATAGATTTATAGTCCTTTCATCTTTATATGCTAATAATACGTTGCTGTGTGCTTTTTGCAAACTCCTGCAGAGAATTAAGCCCATAAGTCTTTCCCTGGTGTTAGCTCGGGTGCAGACTGGGGGGAAAAAAGCAAGGAAACAACAACCAACCCAACCTAGCTTGAAGAGGAGAAACAGAATCCAGAGCTGCCTGCAGGTCGGTCGCAGCAATGTGGCTCAGGCTCTCCAGTGACCTTGAGCAGCAGCTGGGACACCAAATCCAGTGCTTCCCTATGGAAGCACTGATACAAATGTGGATTTTAGTGAAGGTTGCACTGATAATGCCAGTTTCAGTGTACGGTGCCTGGCAGCCACTCAAGTGCTGCTTCTTCCCTCTGTGACCTGCCTGGGGAAGGGCACAAACAAAGTACAGTCAGGAGTTTCAAGTTAAAAATGGTAAGCAATGGAACATGCTGATTGGCATCAACAACATCAGTGGCTGGAGGTGAGGTGCTCTGACGTGTTGGCTGCAGTGTTACTTATTCAGCTGTGAGTGGCAATCGTGTGGATAAATCACAGGCCTCGGAGATCTCTGCCACTGGAGAAGCTGCAGAGCGCAAGGTTGCTTAGGATGTAGGATAATGCCTTCAGGAGCTCCTGGTGTCTCATGCAAAAGCCTTTCACCTTTCTCCAGCACTTCTCATCTTGGTGGTTGTCAGGAGCAGGAGACTGGGCTAAGTGGGATGGATCTGGTGTGCTAATGTCTGTCTCATGTCTGCCAAGGGATAATCCCATGCAGATTAAATTCTGAGCATGTTCCTGTAAAGATTTGTTTACCCACAGCCTCTAATGATCCTCCCTTGCACATGCACCCAAACACAGGTGAGCTGCATGCAGGGGAGGTGCCCTGGTCCTGCCCAAAGTGCAGCAACGGCTGAGGGGAGCCCCGAGCTGGAGCTTCTGCTCCTGAGACTTCTCCCGGGTCTAGCTGGGGAAACCAGTGCATTGTCTGAGGACCAGCATTGATCCTCAGCTCTGAACAAAGACCGTGCCTGTAACCGAGCTTGCTTCTGCAGCATCACTGCCAGCATTGTACAAATACCCTTCCGCAGCCCGCGGCTCATTGCACGGGCCCCAGTGCATGCAGGCTCCATTATCTGCACCGCTGGTGAAAGGCAGCGCTGCCGGCAGAGCCTCGCCGAGCTGCACCACTCCATTTAGCCACCAACGATGATTTATTCCCTCGCCACGGCCACCCGCCGCTTTCCCGGCTAGTGGCGAAGGTGAGGGAGGGGCGGGCAGGGCTCGCTCAGCCGCGGGGCCGGTGCTGGGCACAGCAGCTCCTTCCGTGCCGCCGGGTCTGGGGCTCCTCTGTCCGGCCTGGAGCCGCTGGGGCTCCGCTGATGGAAGCACCGCCGAAGCAGCGCTGTGGATGCAAGGTGCTGGGGCCATGCATCCCTCTCATACCTCTGGGGATGTCTCTGTCCATCTTTTCTGTGATGCTGGGGCTCGAGTGGGTACCAGTCTTGCCGCAGACCATCAGTGCTCCTCCATCTCCTCTCGTGGATACCCTGCTCCGTGCCTGCTCACTGCCAGCCTTCCCTTGCAGGGGCTTCCTGGAGCAGATGAGAGGGAGATGATGTGCTGCTAGCAGGAGGAAGCAGGGCTGTTTCAAGGCCTTTCTTTGTTGGTGAGGTGTGGAAATCACATTGCACTCCAGGACTTTGGAATAACCTGCTGGAGAGGAAGGAGGATCTGCTACTCCCAGGGGCATTAATGGGGTCAGTGGCTCCTTGGTGTGAAGATGAGGCAGGGCTGGGTGCTGGGCAGGCTGCAGGCAGAGCAGCAGCTCTTCCAGCTCTTCATGGTCCCTGAGCATCCACTGATGGTGATGGGAGGGACCACTGACTGCTGGGTGTTTCTACCTTTTGGATGTCCCACCAGTGAGCCTGCATCTGGCACAGCTGCTGCAGCGCACGGGTGAGGGCAGAGGGTGCCTCTCACCTTGCACAGCTGGTCTGCCCCTTCAGCTTGTTCCTGATGGGTAGGTGCAAAGAGCAGCCAAATCCTGGACACGGGATGGGAAAGGGAGTCTTGCTGTGCCACTTCAGACATTTGGCCTCTTTAAAACTGTTCTAACTGGGCAAACTGGGATGGCAGAGCCCTGTGATTATCCCTGGGGCAAAGAGAGAGATGCATTGGTGTCTCTGTTCAGCTGTCAAGCAATTACCTTCACCAGCCACCTGTCTCCACTGTAAATGCTAATCATGGCAACACGCTGGGTGTCATGACTGTGCCTATGTGGGCTGAGACCTTTGTCCACTCCAAAGCCTTCACTCTTCCAGAGTTGTCTCCTCTCCTACAGCCCTGTGCTTGACTCTGACTGCCAGGTGACCTCTGCTCCAAGCCCTGTCAGCAGGGCAACTCTGAGTACAGTCCCTGTGTGTTACAGAGGCTGCAGCTGTGTCTGCTCAGTGTTTGGCTGTTGCTCGGTGCTCGGGCAAATGCCATACAGATATGAGGTGCCTTGCAAATGTGCAGCCTTTGTCAAACAGACTTGGAAGCTCCTCAAAGAATACAACCAGGGTCACTTGGCAAGAGCTACTTCCCACAGAACCAAGTTGGTGAGCATTACTTGTAGTCATGTCTTTTAATTCCTTATTAATTGCATCTCATATCAATTTTTCCACTGCTATGCCCAGGACTGATGTCAGCCCAGCAGGCAAGAATGAGAGATTTGTTCTGCTTGACCTTTTTGGGTATTGATTGGGAGAGCTCAGGTACTGTTGGTGATGGAAGTGAGGAGCCCTTTCTGTGTTAGGAGTGGCAAACATGCCAGTCTGTTCACTTCCTCTGGGTCCATGCTGCTCTCTACTGCATAGAGATACTCCGTGTTAATAATTAATGCCAGCTGAAAATTAGGGATGCCAAGTCCTTGGGTGGCACAGGGGCAATGAAACAGATTGGTAGCGAGAGAGCATTTGGGTGGTAGCAAGTGGGAGATGTGTTGAGTGAAGCACCTCAGGTACACCCAGGCAGATAAAGCTGGTTTTGTTAGGGAGATGAAAAGATCAGGAATGCTGAAATTCCTGGCTCCAGCCAGCCCTGTGTTAGATCAAGGCAACAGTAAAGCCTGTGAGTTTGCTTAGTCCTAGGAAAAAAATGAGATGGGTTTTTATTTCACAACCTTGCTTCAGGCTGAAGAGTTCCTATTTGGGAAGATGTTTCCAGTTATTTGCAATGTGCTAATTACCCGGTGGCAGAACCTAAGTGGGTGTAAATTGTCATATCTCTGCTGACTTCAGTGGAGCTGTGGCAATTTGCACTTCAGGAGGATCTGTCACCTAGATTCCTGCCAAATCCGAAATCCCTCTGCTAGAGCTTGGCTGGGGAGCCTCAGGCTGGTGGGAATAGAGAAGGAATGCAGCAGGGCTGAGAGTCCCACACCTCTCGGCAGTCCCCGGGCACTCGTGTTCACTGCTGCAGCCATAGCAGCCTGCTCTGGGCCCCTGAGCCACCTTGACTGGCAGAGAGGGGTCCTGGCTCCCATTGCGCCATCATCGTGGGGGCAGCTGTGGGTACCTGCAAGCTGGGGGACACACCTGGGGTGATTTGGCCCAGAGGTATCAATGCGCAGCCCTCAAAAGCTCTTTGAAGTTCAGCAGGTCATGAAGGCTCCTGCCTTGCCTGGCACCTTTTGCCAAGATGCTCTTAGCTGGCCAGGACCTCTGAGTGCTGTTGGAGTGGCTGGGGCAGCAGAGCTGCTCCTCCCCAGGCAGCTCACACTGCCATCAGAGCAGCCTGGGTAAGGGATGGCTCAGGGTGATGGTAAACAGCAAGTGGAGAATTCCAGGCAGAGGGGCATAAATAGGGATTGGTTTGCCATCCAGCATCCTGATGCTCCCTGCTGTAATGGCCTTTTAATTGATTCATCCTGATGTAAAAGATCCATCTTGTCAGCTCCCTCCACAGCTTTTTCAGTTCAGTGTCATCCTGGCAGGCAGCAAAAATGGCTCTCACACTGATAAGAGCCCTGCAGAAGATGGTGGTGATGGCAGAGCTGGGCATGGGAGGTCCTGGTGCCTCTGCAGAAGCTCAGTGCAAGTCACCTGAGTGTGAAACAGCATTGGTGTGCTGGTGGGAGCCAGCTGAAGTTTTTCTGCTGGTTGTCTACACCAGCAAATCATCTGGTGATGAAGACCAGAGAGGACACCAAACTGGTGACCTGCACATCCCACCCCAGCTCTTCAGGGCAGGTTCTCCTCTTTGTCTGAGCTGTTGTAAGGGCTCTTCATGGCTGCTGATCTTACCTTGGCCTGCTGATGCTGAACCCTTCCCTATAAACTCTGCAGTGAGAGATTTTTCCAGAGTCTTTTTTATCGACCATCTGCTTGCGTGTCTCATCCCCTCGCTGCTCAGGAGCATGTAAAGGCTGTGAGCACCATTTCAGGTGAGAGGAGATGGTGGGGTGAGGAGAGCAGAGGGGGCTGCATGGGTGGGCTGTGTGTGCACTGTAGCTGCCTGGCCCATGGCTGAGAATGACTGGATGGAAGAATAAATCCACGTGTGGATCCACACGCAGGTGGGCTGCACCAGGTAGCAGATTTTTATCTACTTTAGGCCAAATTCATTAACATTTTGCTTGCACAGGCATGTCATGAGCTTTCCATGGCTTCTCTGGTTGGCCATATGTCTGTGTTGCCTGCATGGTATTTTTCAGCCAGGATGCAGCACAGTTGCCATCTGGGTGGTGTTTGCCCGACCACTCGACAGAGTGGCTTGGCTGTGCTCTGAACGTGTGACCCCCTCAGCACCAGGGCTGGGGGTGCTCTGCTTTCCTCGGCACTGAAGCATGGGCTGCAGTGGCAGGAGCTGTTGGCACGGGAGGTGTGAAGGGACTGGGATATATCTGGGCTGCTGGAGCAGGGATGATGCTCTCTAGCCAGGAATTGCTGGCTGGGTGCTCATTGCCTTCCCTGGTGGGTGCTGTGCCCGCTCTTGGTGCTGGGACGCTGGCCTGTGAGGTCGAGTGGCTGCTGAGCGGCACAGCTCCACTCTGCACTGCTCAGCTTGCTGAGCGTGGTGCTGGAAGAGGGAACACAGCAACACCCTGGTACCAAGTGGCACCTGGAAAATTGCCCTCAGGTCCTCCAGTTGTGTTTGTAACCTCTGTACAAATCTGGTTCCCCATGGGTACCCCTTTGGGTAACGCCAGTACACAGAGCTCTGCCTCCTGGTGCCTGCATTGTACCCTGGAGCACAGGGCTTGTTCCTGCTTTGTACCCTGGAGCACAGGGCTGTTATCCCGTCTAACAGCCCGGGTAAGGTCCCTTTTCCCGCTGTGAAGTGGGGGATGACTCTGATGGGAGGGGTTGCTCCGAAGCAGGCACAGCCAGCAGGGCAGTTGCCAAGGAGCCTCAGTCGCCGGTGGTATGCAGTGAGCTGTGCAGTGCCACTGCTGGTGACTCAGCTGTGGAGTTGACTGGAAGTTGAGGAAATTAATCCAAATCATGTATAACACTGAGTCAGAATACCAAATCCTGGCATCTTGTGTTTTGACATCTCTGCTATTTATATGCAAATTCAGTCTTTTCTGCAGAATTTCCTTGGAGATAAACATTTTATTAGGAAGTTAAGGAAGAGGACACAAGACGTTAATGGAAGATAATCAACATGTAGCTTGTGACAAGGTAGATAGTGCTGAGAAGGAGGGAGCTTAGCTTTGTATCATTTTAATTCTTGGAGGTGCATTCCCCTTCCCCTCTGCCCTGCACACGTTTTGCTTTGCAGGCTGTGCAGAGCCACTCCTGGTTAAGCTGCCTGGTTGGGCAGGATGCTGACACTGGCAGGTCCCAAGCCCATGTCCCACACCTGCACACTGACAGCTTTCACAGGTGACTGCCTGCTGTCCAGAGCTCATCAGCTTCAGACAACATGTGCCAACTGCTGCTGGGGTATGTGCAATCCTGGAGTGCTGGAAAGAAGGAACCTGGGGTAGCTGTGGGCCACGATGAGCAGCTGGGCAAGGTGGCACTACCTTATTTACAACACTGTGTAGGGGAGAGGAATGCCTGGTCAGTGGGAAGCAGAAAGGAAAGGACAAGCTGAGCAGGTCAGGAAAATGGGTTGGTTTATGAGCAGAAATAAAAAGCTTGTTGGGCCAAGGCTGAGGGGTGACAAGGCTGCACCACCTGCAGATGCCAAAGGGGACATGGGGAGCTGAGAGGCCAGGTGAAGGGACAGGTCGGCGCAGGTACTGCCCAGGGCAGGAGCAGCTGCAGGTGAATGCACTGCCAAGATGGGAAGATGTTGACCTCACAGCCCTGGGTCTTTGATCCTGCATTCTCCTAGCTGAGGTGCAAGCAGTGCTAGAATGGAGCCAGGCAGAGCCCAGGACTGAGGTCACCTGCAGTGTTTGGGCACAGGAGAAGTGGCTTTGTGCTGCCGAAGGCAGCGTTGGCCCCTCAGGACAGGGAGGGGCTTTTCTCCTCTCTGCTTGCTTTTTGCTCCTATCTCAGGATGCAGTTAGCGTTTTGGGATGTGTTAGGAGGTGCTGAAGTGTTGTTGGCTGGTGAATTATGCTCCACAGCAGGTTCATCACAGGACACTGGAAGAACCCCACCTTTCTGGGGGGCACCGTCAAGGTTCAGAAGGCTCCAAAAGCTGCAGCTTCTTTGCACTTTATCAATCCCTGTCTGCATCATTCCCCAAGTGACTCCATTCCACATGCTGCTGCTGTCATTGTGATGAATCATTTCACATACAACTTTGAGATGATGACTTCTAAATTTGGGGCCTGGATTTGTGAAGCCTCCCTGAATATCCACATGTGAGAGGAGCAGCTCTGCCCGTGGGAACCAGCAGCTGAGCAGGGTGGCTGGGAGCTGCCATAGGCTCATCCCAGCTCAGCAGTGGAGGTTTGTCTTTGGTTTAAATGAGGAGGGGATGGTTGTATAAACCCATGGATAATGCATAGCACACCGGCAACTCCTGCAAGGTCAGCACCTCCTGCAGCTGGAAATGTCTCTTGCTGTGTGCTGAGGGTGAGGGAAGAGCAGGAACACAGCAACACACCTGTGCACACTGCCTGCAGAACAGGAGATGCCCTGGGCAGGTGCTCGTGCAGGTGTGCTAGCACAGGTGTGTGCTTGTGCCAATTGTGCTCAGTGCTCTGCTGCTCCTTCAGCCACACTTTGTGTCCTTGCACCATTTACTGTGTGTCTCTCAAGTCGGCTGGGGACAGTTTTGTGTTTCAGGCTGGGTGTGTGGCCTTGGCAGTAGGAGCAGTGAAATTAACAATTCTGTTCTTGTACCATTAATAATTACACTGAATTAGAACCTGAAGAAGCTCATTCAGGTGGTGGAATATAAAGCCTGTGGGTCTGTTGAAGTTGTCCTGCAGCTGTGCTTGCTCAAGCAGTGGGCAGGGTGGTTGTCCTGGTGCTAGGCACCTCAGGATGTGTGCCTGGGGAGCTCTAAGCTGTGCCACTCCATGCTCTCAAGTCCTTGGTGTGACTGCAGCTCCAGCTCTCAGCCTGAGGTTTCAGTGACTCCCTTCCACCTGACAGTATTCTTCTGAAGCTGCAGCATTTAAGGTGCTACTCAAATAATCAAGAGCGTTATTAGTGTTAAATAGATGGCTGTAATTAATGAATAATGGGCACAGCTTGCTTTGCTGGCTTACCCTTGGCTGCTCCCATCTATTTGCTCCACAAATAGATGCCTGCAGCTCCCAGGCAAGGTAAGCTCCAGGACAGACCTGCTCGGGCACATGCCCTGCAGGGTAATTTGTCTTGGTGATTGGAAGTGCTGTGGAGGGAGAGCAAAGGAGCTCAGCAGTGTGAGCAGCAGCCACCCTGTCACTCTGCGGCTCCTTCAAGCCTGAGGCCTGAACAGCTTGGGTAAATTTTTGGTGAGGGAGGACAAAGCAGATAGGATATGAGTTCCTCCATCATCTAGCCTCCCTCTGCTTCTTTGAGTCGGGTTTATCTATGCCCTAGACAAGCGCAGACTACCAAGCTAAACAGCAAGATTGATCAGGCTCAGCAGGCAGGTAAAGCTCTGATGGATGCTGCTGCCCAGCAGGTCCAGGCAGTCAGCCGGGGCGCTGCCAGCGTCATCACTCCACATCCTGTCTGAGCTGAGGCTTTGGGTGTTTGATGGACACCTGTGTGAGAGAAAGATCAGCCAGCAGCCAGACCTGGGGGTAATCCAACACAGACTTTGCCATCTGCTCTCTCAGTGCCCAGCTCATGCTGGCGACAGGCGAGCCTTGTGTGGTCACCTCTGCTCCTACATTCCCCATGCTGCCAGGCCACGGTCCAGGGATCCCTTCCCACCCAGGATTCAGCCACTGTTTCTTTCTCCATGGTCACCAAACAGCATCAGTATTTTCTGAGAGATCTACCCACTCAGAGTGGGTAACAAATCCAGCAGCTCCAGCTCTCCCCGGCAGAAGAGATCCCAAGTGTGAAGCCTCCTTCGTTAATGATCAGCATAAAATAAAAGCCTTTTTTTAGTGTAAGTCCTCAGTTAATTTTACAGTTGGGCTGAAGTGAAAATATCATTAAACAGGGCAGCACTAAACTTTATAGGCATTGGAGCTCCTGCACTGCCAGGGAGGGGTAAGTTGGTGTCTCAGCAGTGGCCATTGTCACTCAGTCGCTCTCTGATCCCCGTTTCTGGCATGTGTGGAGCAGGAGGACAAAGAGGAGGCTTGGGTCACAGGTGTCCCTCCTGGTGCTGTGCACACTGCAAGGACACACAGCAAGATGGGTCTGGTTTGTAGAGCTGCAGGAAGAAATGTGGTAAAATAGCTACTTCCTAGTGCCAAATCACATCTCAGCTGCTGCATGGGTCATGCTGGGACAGGCTCAAACATCAGATATGCTTTGTGCTGCAGGTGCTTTGGTGAGGGCAGAAATGTGCCTTGTGGGAAACATCTGGGATCCCAAATGGCATCATGCTTGCTGGCACTGGGAGGCAGTAGCAGAAGGAGCTTCACCCTCCAGCTGCAAAAGGCACACTTGGTCTGGGAAGGGCAGCTCATGCTGCCTGGCACAGGATTTCCATACAGGGCAGGTTCTGATGGCTGCTGTGGATGGATGTGAGGGCAGCCACCCTGCCACAGGTCTCTCACCTCACAACACTTCTCACTGTCTCATCTCCAGCCAGTGGCACCGGTTTCAGTGGCCTGGTCCAAGGCAGGACCCCTTTGCATTTCGGGTCGATAGGGTGCCCAGAATCATCTCCCAACAGCACTGGGAAGCTCGTGCAGTCCAGACAAGGCTCCAAGGGTGGAATATCCCTGCCAAGCCCCACAGGGAAGCTCAGCTGGTAGCCAGGGTCAAATCCAGCATTTGCACAAGTCAGCCCCTCTCTTCTCCTGGCATCATGAGGGAGACAGCTTTTCATTCCAAGGGGCATTTGCAAGCGAGCCTTGGAGTGCCACGGCAGCACTGGCACTGCCAGCTGCATCCTGCACACTCCAAAGGTGGAGCCTCGTTTCTCCAGAGTGCTGCTGGATTGACAGATCAAGTTTTGGAGAGAACCCTGCTGCTGCCCCATTCGGAGCAGGTTGAGTTGCAGGAGGCCCTCGGCGCTGATCCAAGGCTGCCCCGGGGCAGGGCCGGGCCGGGGAGCTGCTGAGGAGGAAGCACAGGCAGCTCCTCTGCAGCCGTTTGCCATCCTCCTGTGAGGAGCAAGGAGCTTTGAAGGGTACAGAGCTGTGGAGCTTTGTGCTGCTGACAAAGGACAGAGGCTGTGGTTTCAGCTCCTCATCTCGCTGCTTCCCCTTCCTTCAAGGAGAGCTTTAAGTGCCCGTTGTGATGGATTCCATGGGAAGCAGGTGAGAGCAAGCTTCCTCCTGCAGGCAGGAGAGCGAGAGGCTGCGTTTGCTGTTTCAGTACCAAGCCAGACTGCATTGAAATGAAGCATTACAACCAATGGAGGAATGAGGGACTTCAAAAATTCAACTCTGTAAAGGGAAGGGTGATGAGGAAAGTGCTATTCTTCACTTGAACTCTGGCAGACGTGTTAGAGAAAGGAACTTGATGGATGCTATGTGAATTGGGGGAAAAAAGGAGTTTGGGGAGTCCAGAGGTCCTGCTCCACAAAGGTGGGCATATGCAGTGTGCTTTATGGAGCCCTCCTCAGTGACTGTAGGCTCCTGGCAGGTGTCAGATCTGCTCTGCAGGGCCTTCTTTATCTACTTCTGCTGAACATCTCTTTGAGGTTTGTGCATGGTAAAATTCTGTGGGAAAAGTGCTTCTAAATCCTAAGGGTACATTTAAACCAAAAGCAGGACACTGCCTTTTGTTGGCAGATTTTGGAGAGACTGGAGATTGCTGAGTTCCTGCTGGGGCACCCTGAACCCATCAGCTCCAGGACTCCTCTTTGGAGCTGCATTTAGACAGAAAATGGTAGCAAGTGTTGGAAGTTTCTGCGTGTGGCTGCTGGCTTGGTACCAGGGGCTGCTCCCAGGGGTGGAATTTCACCGCTTCAGCCTTGAAAGCAACTTCAGCAGTGAGTGACTCGATGGCAAAGTGACACCCCAGGGAGTGGGGAGCCTCTCGCCTTAGGGGAGCAGCAGACGAGGATCAGCCTCTGAAACAAGGAAGTCAGTGGATGCAGGGTGGGGAACAGGGACCTTGAGTCTGCTCTTGTAAGAACTGAACTTTTGAACATGCTGTGCAAGAATGTGGTGGTGGAAGTGCTGTTCTCCTGCAGTGGTGTTCCCTGGGCCAGCTGTGCCCATCCCTGCCAAGGGCAGGGGGGTTTTGAAGCATTGTGTCTGTGGGAGCTGGGCAGAAGGGATGTGGAGCAGCATCTGCTGCTGCTCTAATAGGAAAATGTCTTTTTGGTTTACAAAAGCAAAAGCTGGAGCAAAGCTGCACCTTGTACTTGCATTCGAGGAAAATGTTGTTTGGGCTGAGGAAAATGCTGATGTGCCATAGCCAGTAAAGTGTGCTGAGAGCCCGGGGCTGGAAGGAATAGACCTGATGGCATAAAGCTTAGAAGTTTGGGTTTGAAGTCTTCTGGTCTTCTCTAGTCACTGTGAGCCCAGAGGAGATGTTGTGAATGTTTTAATGGGCCATGATGGGGAAGACAGAAGATTCCCTCTGCAGAAGAGGTCATGTACTAAAAGTGATTCAGCATTCTGCTCTGTCAAATCTCTCGTCAGTGCTGTCTTGCTTTTATTGAGAAAATATGCAGAAAGCACTCGAGAGCAGAGCTGCTGAGGCTGCCAGCTAATCACTTGACATTCATTTGTCAGTGCCCTGTCACTGCCTGGGTCTCTTTCCCTGTGCTTTGTCCCTGGCCCCTGCAGCTCTGCAGGACCCTGTGGACGGTGAAGGGCTGGAGGTGCCACGCACCTGGAGCAGGGCACTGCCCTGCTTCAGCATCACCCTCCGAGCAGGGAGGTATGGGTGACCTCCAGAGATGTGGACTTGTGCACACCAGGCACTTCATGACCCTCATTACCTGCTGAATAACCTGTGGGTGCCACTGCTGCTGGGTTTCATAATTTCTGGCTTTTTAGTTGGAAGTACAAAAGGTTGGGGGGGATGCACAGGATCTCATCTGTGTGAGCAGAGTTTATGAGATGCATTCGTGTGAAGGGTTGCATCTATTTAATCCATAATTAATCAGCAAAGCCCGCTGGTTCTATAATTGGATTCTAGTGACAAGTTAGTTAAAGCAAAATTCAATCCCTTTGTGCCACGTTTGTGTGTGGGACGCTGCAGGTGGCGCCCCGGATCCCTGTCCTGAGTTGTGGGGCACTGCTGTCACACCCGAGTGGCTGGGGGAGGGTGGGAGCATCCTTGCCAAATGGTGGGTACATAGTCCCACCACAGTGGAGTTGAAGGCCCCACAGGAGCTGTTTTAACTTGGGCAGGATGTGGCACGACTCCAACTGCCTCTTTGAGGACAGCAATGGGTGAGGAGAGCTCAGGGACAGCTCTTCGCAAGGCAGCACTGCACCTTCTCTACCCCTGGCTGAGGGACCCAGGGGGCAGGAGGAAAGGGACAGTACAGATCTAAGGTCCAAAGTGCCTCCACCTTGAAGTGTCATCCCACCTGAAAGAACACAGTTAGCTGTTTTGTTGGAGCATGCAGACAAATCCTCTCCAGAGCTTTGGGTGCCAGGGACAGGAGTTGTTATTTCACAGAGGAAATCTGCTCTTAGCTTGTGGCTCCTGCTTGTGTTCTCTGTAAGGTCTCTGGGCATGCTGGAGGTGTTTGCTCTTCTGGTTACTGCTGTGTTTTTCTCCCTCAGTGGGCCAAGGGCCATAACTGTTACACAGTGCTGAAGGGCTCCTCAGAAAGCAGAGCAGTAGCCTGCAGAATCTTGGAGGTAGTGTCACCTTGGGAGGACAGCAGGGAGGTCTCTGAAGTTCTGCCGCTGTTCATACAGATGCTGCACTGGCCTGGTGGATCTCTCCATAGCAGACCTCTTCCAGTCACCTTCCTGCTCATTATCTGTCTTGAAAATGAGCTTTTCATTCCCTGATAAAAAATTAATACAAGTAAAATGTCAAGCTTTCTGCTGCTCATTGAATGTCAGAAACACTCAGCTGTTTGCTGTGGTGCACTTCAGTAAATCCAGAAACACAAATCCTGAGAAATTAAAGCTTTGCTGTTTGAGTTTTGGGGACAAGGAGTGCAGTTTTCATGTTTGTTGCCAGCAATATAAACTTGGTATTTCCACAAAAGCTTGTCCAGAAAGACATTCTTAAATGCTGCTTACTGTTGCTGCTGAGCGATAGTAAAGCTCTAAGGGTTTTAAATTGGAATGGGAAGATTTAGTATTGGCATACAAAATAATTTGTTTTAGGTTGTGTAAATGCTTTTTAATTAAGGGATTCGTTGGAAGGAGGTTTGAAGGTCAGCTCCTTCCAAGTTTTCTGTGCACTTAGATTCAATTTTCAGAATTGAGAAGCTGCTGAGGACCTTAAATGACTTCTTGAAATGGGGAAAGGGAATGTCAGCATCTGAGGCTCCCGTGGGGGAATGCAGGTGGTGGTGGCACAGCTGGGCTCTCTTCCCCTTGGTGGTTTTGGTGTGAATTATGCCACCTTTGCCAACAATGGGAAGTGACCAGGTGGAGAAGCTAAGTGTTGACCATTGGATCACTGCCTTCAGTGCTTTCTGCTCTTAAGTGTAAGCAAGCAGCATAAGGGAGCAGGACCAAGAACCTGAGCATCTCTCAAACCAGCTGAATGCATCACTTTGTATGTCTGCAGATAACTCCAGGGCTAATTTTGCACAGAGGAGGCTGCCAAGACAAGATTTCAGCTAAGGCTTCTGCTCTGCTCGAGCACTAAATTAATCCAAGATACAACTGTGTGTGTAATTAATAGTCCCCACAGAACACCTCTGCAACAGTGTTCATGTATTTCCTCCAAGCTGCATTTGTTAGACTTATCTCCCCAAATCCATAAGCTGGTGGCTGCACTCCTGCAGTCATGCCCTGTGCCCTGCACCATGGCTGCTAGCAGCTCTGGCGTTTTTCTGTCCCCTGTGTGCAGAAAGTCCTGGCTTGGTCTTTGCCCAGGGCACTCCCAGATTTTGTCAAGTTTCCCCATGCTGTAGTGGTCTTTTATTTCCTGAGGGATTCAGTCAGATAACAAAAACTTCTTTCTGCCATCTGCACACCCTGCCCGTGTGAGAGCTGTGGTGAAGCAGCTGGGCACAAGGTGCTGGTGGTCTTGTGGCAGTCACTGGGTGTTTGGTGTTCTCACGCTGAGCCCATCCCTGGCTCTCTGCAACAGACCCAACAGTCATTTTTTTCCCCATCCTGACCCTCACTGACTTTGGGCATCCCTGCTGGACAGAGCACATCCAGGAGCATCCCAGCAGGAAGCCTGTGTTAAAGCCCAGCCTGAGCTTCGGCAGAGATCTCGATGTTATCCCTGCCAGCGCCTCTCGCCGTGGCTTTTGTCACCACCCCGCTGCGCCCCGAGTCCTTGAATTATTCAGCCCTTTGCAGTTCATCTCAGCCTCACACTCCTCTGCCGTGCTGCTGACTTCCAAAGCCTGGCTAGCTCCGGAAAAGAGCTTCCTCTAAGTTCATCAGAACTGCTTTAATCAGGAGCTGCTTTGTTCCTCTCTTCCCACAGACGCTGGAAAGGAACAGCTGATCACTTTCTGAAACCTTCTGTACTTGTGTGTGCTGCCCCAGTGGAGTCTGCACCAAACCAGCTCAATAATCCTTGTGCAATGTTTCCTCAGATATAAACATATTGAGACCTCGACCTGTCTTCGTTAGCCCCCACTGAACCTGTGCAGTCTCAGCCCTGCTACGAGCTGAGACGACCAGCACAGACATCAGTGGTTCATGCAGGTTTGGATCTGATTTTCCATTGATGTTGTAGCAGACATGATTAAAGCCTTGAAGTAAAATCACAGCTAAATCCTGCCATAGCCTGGGCCATTATTTTTTGTTCTCCCATTAGGATTTTAGGCGTTTCTTTGACATATTTTTATTGCCAGATTAGGAGGAAAACACTGGAGCTGTTTGCAGCATTCTCATTATATTGTCTTTATAACATTTCTAAAAGAGGATAAATATAAAATACTTCTGTGCATTGTGGCCATATTTCAGCCTGACATTAATATGCTCCATGGCTTTCCAGCTCACAACTCCTCCAGCTTTGTGGTGACAGGAAGCCCCCACACCTGGTGAGCTTGGCTGTGAGAGCAGCCGGGGCCACATGACATGCAGGGCCCTGGGCACTGTCTCTGTCCTGGGGGCTTTGGCCACTTGAGCAACTGCCAGGACAGTGCTGGGTTAGAAACCCACCTCATGGAGCCAAAGCAGCTTTTTGTACTGCTTTTCTCACTACAATACATCTTTTCCAGTCCTTTCTGTGTGCCACTTCCAGCTTTTCAGCTGCAGACACCAGCTCTGTTGATTTCTTTTTGTGTCTGGACTCCATCTCTCCAGTATCCCTTGGGCGTTGGGCTGAGTACCAGATTATCTCCTTTTGCCCTGATGCTGCATGGAGCAGGGTGTGAGCTGCAGGTGTGTAGCCTTTCCTGAGCCCTCTAGGAAACCTTCCTCTATCTTGGAGAAATGTTTACCTAGGTGCTTATGGTCCCTGAGGGGTTCATCTTCCCAAAGTATCCCATTCCCTCTTCCATGCTCCTTTGGCCACCTGTAGCTTCAGTTTGCAGCTATTCCCTGTTGTTGTCCAGTCACCAATGCAAAGATTTAATGGTGCTGGGCTTTGATTCTTGAAGGCTATGATCAGGAGGCTCTGATCTTCATTACCAACAAATGGCCTTGAGATGAGGCTTGGCAGCAGGACTGCCGTGGCTGGTTCTGGAGCACTGTACCTGCTGCGGTCACAGAATGCTCATTGCCTTCACATCCAGAGATGGTCCATGGTGAATGTCTTTGCTGTAGAGGTCAGACATACCTTCTCTGCCAGCAGAGTGGCTCTGCTCTGTTAACTTCTCTCTTGTGGAAGAGGAGATGATGTTGTTCTGAGATGTTTTGCAAAGTTGTTTTGGTTTCATCACTCAGAGCATGCACAAGAGTGGCTTCACATCCATGCTTACACAGCATAGCTTCTCCTAGAAGTCCTAAGTCCTTTGTGCTCAGCCTTGCCCTTAGGTACCACCTGAAACATCTCTGGGGTCTCCAGAAAACCCTGGAGATCATTCTGGAATATTCAACCTGGTGATTGCCAAGTCACGGGAGTCTGTGTGGTACAGGAGAGTGATGGACAGGAGCGAGTTGGGAGCAGGATGCACTCAGGGTGCCTGGCTGGGCTGGTCCTTGTGTAACAGGTATGGGGTTTGGTGGTGAACGCTGTGTATGAAGCCTTTTGTGTCAGCTTAGGAGATGGCTTGGAATGGATACTCTGTGACTCACTGGCCCCAGGGAAGCTTTCAGCTCCTGGAAAGCCTTACTCCCACTGAGGATCCCGTGTGCACTCCCTGCTTCAATTGTTCTCAAGGGAAAGCTGTGACTTTTTCCTCCTGCATCTCACAGCTTTGCCCCTATCCAGCCAGCATCCCTCCTGAACCCTTCTCACCCTGGCCAGGGTGATTAAGCACTTAAATTGATTAATCAAATTTCTTGTGATGAGAACTACTGTCATTCATTAATCTGAATGGGATTATAAATAAGAGCTGGCAGATAGGGGAGACAAACATGTTGACAGATAGACCTGCTGCTTTGAATACAAATTGCACCGCTGCATCTGGAGGGTTTCGCTCCTGGCAGCCTCGGGATGCAGCTTCCCTAAAGGTAAAATTAGACTGAGATTAAAGTATCCCCACATTAATAAAGAAATCTGCATCTGCGCGCAGGCAGCGGCTGCAGGCCTGCGGGGTGCATACCAATGATCCTACAGCAGGGCTGCGCACTGCAGTTGGCTGCCTGTGGAATTCATGGAAGCCTTCATGGGGTTGGCTGCACTCAGAAGGCAGGGATAGCCCAGCTGCACGTGTGAGACCGATGCCGGTTTGAGCAGTGATGTTGCAGGCCTGCACAGGCAGCTCCTGTTGAGTCGTTTTGCAGTCGACAGCATCACAAGCAGAAAATTCACATCGGGTTTTGCCCCTGCAGGGATGCTGCCTCATGTTGGACAGACAGCACCTTGTGTGTGACATAGCTCAGGACGTGGTGTAGGTACGGGCAAGGATGCCGAAGCCTCTGCACGGTGCAGCCGATGGCAGAGTTCCCGCTGGCTGCAGCAGGGCTGGAGTCCCCAGGCAGGAGGAGGTGGCTCCGTGTGCTGCTGCTGTCCCTGCAGAGCAGCAGCAGGGTGGCTGCAGAGCACGCTGAGATTAAAGCCATCGCTTCTTGTTGGACTGGCCTCGTGCCTGTCTTTTCATCAATATTTAAGCATTTCTTATTAAAAGAATTACCAGCATGCAAACTCGGGAGTTTGATAGCTGGTACAGAGCAAACTGCGCCCTGCCTTCAGGCTGTGGTGAAGGTCAGGAGGTGCTCTGCTGCTCACCATCACGGAGAGCCCAATTCCTCTGCTCTGCTGCCACCTGCACCAGCCCACCTGCCCAGAAATGGCCTCTGGGTCAGTGTCCAGTCCATGGCCCTTGGACAGACAGAGGTAGGAGCTTGGTGGGACATCAGCCACATGCAGAAAGGTCTGACCTTGGGCTGTGACCTGCTGTTGAGCTGCGGGTGGGTGATCGATGGGGAGTGCTGGAGGATTCAGTGGGAAGTGGACAGCACCAATGGCTGCTTTTGCTGAAAGCCCAGGTGGGCAGCATGGAGACCAGGTACAGGGCAGAGAGGTCTGGGCAGCTGGAGAAGGCTGTTGCCAGCTTGTTTATTATTGTAATCATTTAACCCATGGTGTGCCAGCCCCACTGGCTTCCTAACAGTGGCTCTGCCTTTGTGTCAGTCTGGTGAGAGGGGTACCATGGTGCCCAGTTTTGCTATGTGCAGGGTTTTGATCACTGAGTGCCTCCCTGTGAGGAGGGAGGCTGCACACCATCAGCCTCCTAACAGGGAAGGTGGGGAACCTGCCGGGTTCTGCCAAGGTGGAGATGCCACATCCCCATCCTCTTCCCCTCCAACATGGCTGGTTTCCCCAGGCTGCCTGCACTGCAGACCTTGGTGAGGCAGCACCAGATCCCAGACCTGGCTTTCTTGGCTTGAAAGAGGAAACATCCTCCAGCAAAAGACAGGTAACAACTCAGCCTGTTCCTTCTTCACATATCATCAGAGCACAGAGGGAGCCTAAAGACAAACCTAAAGAGTCAGCAGTGCCTGGAAGACACCAGGGCAGATGCTGACCCCCATCACTTCTAGGGCTGCTCTCTGACTGCCAGGGAGGGAGATGCAGCCAAGTGCCAGGGACAGAGGTGTTTGCTGGGCTCTGAGTGAGATGTCTCCAGGTGAAGAGACATGGTCTGTGCCATGGGGCTGTAAAGAAAGGTCTGAGGGTCAGAGCAGGAGGGTGGAGTGGTGTCTGTCAGGCATAAAGTTCAAGTTCTAGAATTTGGGAGCCCCACATCTGCTGGTTTCCACATTCGGCAGCATCAGCAGAGTCACTTCTGGCAGTAAGCAAGTTCCAACCCGCAGTCCTCACAGAGGCTTCAGAACTCCACAGAGGAGAACTGGCTTTGAAAAGGAGCCCATTAAACCTTTAAATATTTCATTAAATATTGAGCATTTCAGAAACTGCTTTCTAACAAGTCCCAAGGTAAACAGAACACTATTTGGTATCAAAGCTACCAGAGGCAGCAAGGTCCTGTGACACGGAGCTCAGTGCTGGGTCTCATGGCTGCTGAAACCTCTCCTGTTTTGATTTGCCATCAGCTGAGACCCCTGGGCTCAGACACCATTACCTGGGTGTAACTGCTGGGCACATCGAGGGCATCAGGAGGGCTTGAAACATATCAGAGGAAGAGCCATACCCCAGGATTCTTGCAGCAGGCCGAATGCTGGCACAGCAGCCAGTGCCCCAGCACCACAGAATTTTGCTATGCCACCACAGCCATGCCAGTTGCAGCCCAGAAATAAGGGGCTGGGTTCTCGCAGCCCTGTGGAGTTGTTCAGATGGATTTTGATGTCTGCTGTCAGGGGCTTCTTGCCTAAACCAGCAAACTCTAAGCAGTTGCTGAAGTTTTGTTGGTATTGATACCAAGCCTTGTGCCAGCAGTGTGGGTCAGTCCAGTGCCGAGGCCTGAGCACATTCTTTCACTTGGCTAAGTCAAAGTTGCTGTCTCTGAGCAGAGAAAAGTCCAGACCTGTCTGAGATCTGTTTCACTGAGGTCAGGAGTGAGAAAATAAATGTGTTTAGCAGTGTTTTGGTTGAGGATTTGCTGCATTGATGGGACCCCTTGGAGGCCTCCCCAGGTTGGGACACATTTCTACCTTTTCAGATCGAAATAAGACCTGGGTTGCAGCCCACCCACACACCGGGTGATCCCTGGTGCTGCTGGGTTCAGCCCCACTTATGCTTCCCTCTGCTGAAAAGCTGAACCAGGGCTGATCAGTGCAGAGAAGTGCTGAGGTTGGCTTTTTCCATGTCCTCTTCAGCCTGCTGTCGCTGCGCATCACTCTGCCCTGGCAGAGGTGTCACAAACCTGCCTCTCCACTCGCCTGGCCAAGCCCCCAGCCTTGCTCTCCATCTCCAGCCCTTCTCACTGCCAGGGGAGGGAAAGTAAGATTGATGGCACTGGGTTCCCCCTGCATGGTGCTGGCGTGGAGTCAGGAGGTTTGTAGCAGCACATTGGCTCCTCTGGCTGAATTTTGATTAATGGAGCAGGAGGGAGCCGCTGCTGCCTCCCAGCTCCTGCGGCTGACAGGGGCGAGCCTAATCTGATGTTAAAATGGATTTGGAACGTGGCCGTGGCTTTAGCATCCCTGTCCTGAAGGAAGGACCATCTGGTACGAGATAACCCAATCTCAGAGGGCACTTCCTTCAGGTCTGAGAAGAGAGGTGATACAGGCAGAATGTGAGGGTATTCCCCAACACTTGCTGCTGTAGTGGCCAAGAGGCAGAGGCTCAAGGTTTGCAGCTGCTTCCCCAGCTGCGCTCTGCCCCGTTGCAGAGTCACAGAGTTTGATGGGTGGTTGTTACAGACAGTTAGGAAATGGCTCCTACATGTGAAGCTAAGGGGTCACTACAAAGAGCTAGCAAACGTCTCTGATCAGGAGCTGTTTGAAATGCAGAGAAATCAATTTCCAGAAGATTGGATCACCTCTGCTGGGATGAGAGGAAGCTGGTGGAAGGAGGGGATGGAATGGTATCTGCACATTAGACAACAGCAGTGTCTGTGACAGGGCTGGAGGCTGGGCTTTGGACAGAAATCCAAAACTCAAGCCGCTGCATTGAAGGATGCTGAGATGAGAATTTAGAAGATGCTTTTCCACCTTCCCTTCTTCATCTAAGAGTTCCGTGCCAGATGCAGCCTGCACACCACTGCCAGGCTGTGGTTCCTGCATGGCTCTGTTCCTGGTGTGGTGCAGGACTACGCAGGACAAGGGCCTGTGTCCTTGGCTGGGCTCAGACACAGCTGCTTGATTAGACCTGGATCACTGTCATCAGGATGAGGAGGAGAAGGAACTGAACTTGGCTTTCCTGAAAGGTTCGGTGCTCATTGGTGCTGCTGCTGCTCCTGCAGGCACACTGCTCCCTGCGGGAACGTGGTGCAAAGCGGCGGTGTGGTTACAGGAGATCCCGCACCGTGGTGCTGCAGCAGGATGTGATTAGCTGCTGGGCTTCAGTCTGCACCACCACGGGAGCAAGGTGTGCTGGTGGTGGCTTTCCATCCAGTGTGGCAGGCTGTCAGAGCAATTGGTGTCCCTGTCCCTGGGTTGTTAAACATCAGTGTCATGTCCCTGCCGGGGGCTTTGGTGTTCTGCTGTGGGCCGTGGGAAATGGTGTGTGTGACTGTGGGCAGAGGGTGCCAGAACCAGACGGAGATGTGCCTGCCTCTGCTCCCCTCTCTGTCATGGAGCAGAGGGACCAGGCAGAGGTCAGCACCTGTTGGAGCACATGTTGAGGCAGCTGCTCGGGCTCACGTCATGCTCCTTGGGGCCTTTGGTGGCCATTCCTATGCAAGCTTTGACCTCCTGCTGTGCCTTAGGTTCTTTTGCAGGTGCATTTGCTTGATTCAGGAGCCGTTGGTGGGAGTTCCACCTCCCCTGGTTTGAGCTTTTCATGCGTTTTTTATTTTTCCTTTTTCTCTTTTTGAACCATGCTGTGGGTTTCACTTGTCTGACAGCTTCCATTGTTTGGGGCACTTTTCCTGCTGTTGCCATGAGTGTGCTCGGTTGAAAGACTTTTTGTTTAGGGCTCTTTGTGCAGAGTTGAGCTGTTTGGGTTGCCACAAGGAACACCTCCCTTTCCCAGCAGGATCATTCTTCCTTTCCCTGAAGAAACAAGGGGGATCTAACAGACGGGCTGGCAGGGAACAAGGGCAGCCCAGCTGCCTCGTGGGAGGAGGAGATGGCATTGGTGCCCAGCACCTGGCATTTGCTCTTCAGCAAGGGCACCGTGCAGGAGCAGGCACCCGCGGCACCCAGCGCAGAGCCTGGGCCGTCCCTGCAGTCCCGCAGCCCGGGGCGGGGGCAGTGCCCTGCTGAGAGCGCCCGCGCGGGTCCTGCCCGGGGTGGCTGCAGGCTGCGGGGAGCTGGAAGCCTCGCACCGTGGAGCTGCTCCAGTGTGTTTTAATAATGTGGAGCCAGAGGTCTTGCATGGCTTGCTCTCCAAAGATTGATTTAGCTTCTTATTAAGGGAATTGGGGATTCAGAGTGAAAATCTGAACAAAATCTGGGCGTTGGGTTTTTGTTTTTTGGTTTTTGTTTGTTTTTTTTTTTTAACTATCCACTGGTGTAACTCACTGGGGAGAAGAATTTCAAAGCCTGTCCAACCCTATCTTGAATATTTGATTCTTTTACTTTCCTAGTTCCATTCCCAAGGTGTTCTTATTAAGGAAGCACACCTCAGCATTATTGTATTATTTTTAAATAAGCCACAATCACTTTAAGGAGCTCAGGATGAAAAAAAAAATCCACTAATACTTTGATTTTCAACCCCCTCCTCTGGTTTTCAGAAGTTTGATAATGTGAGATGTAGGCTGCATATAAATGTTGGGGTAGGCAGCTGTAATTGCACAGCCCTCCCCTCTGCCCAGGGAAGGGCTTTTCTCTTTAATTACCCGTCGATTTCGGAAGGTGGGCATGGAGTGGAGCTGGCAGGGTCTGGCTCTGCGGGGGCAGTGTGAGGGCTGCACGAAGGAGCTGAGAGCGGCGGTTCTGGAGGCAGGTGTGGATTTCACGTCTGGGGCAGCTGCGTGGGTCGCTGCTCCCAACTGCTTTGTTCCACCACAGCAGGACTTCAGCCTGCGCTCCGGGTTCCCGCAGCTGTAATTTGGCAGGACAAGCACACGGCTCCCTAAAAGGCGACGGGAGCGCTGTGCCACGCTGCCTTGGGCATCCCTGTCTCACAACCACGCTGGGGACAGGAGCGATCCCCACAGGCCACTGTCTGCACCCCTTGGCCAGTGCCACTTGGGACTTCTCCAGGCACAGGCTGCTGCCCACGCCTGGGGTCCAGCAGGAGATGCCAGGAGGTCACAGCCCAGCCTCTGCCCTCAAGCAGCGATCAGAAAGGTGCTGAGGTGGCGCTTCCTCCTCGGGCGGTCCAGAAATGCCATTTCTCTTCTCCTGGAGATTTTGTAAACTTTAAAAGGAATCAGGGGGAAAAAAATCCTTCTCCCCTGTCCAGCCCATTAATTCAACCTGCTCAGGACGGAATTAACCTTGGCAAGCCTGCTAGAGGAGAGAGTTGTTCTAACCTTAAAAATCTGCTGATTAAAGCTGGTTTCAGGAATTCGATTTCACTTAATGCGCTGGCTGAGCGCCCAGCCTGGCATTAGCACAGCCACAGGCACACGGGGCTGCCGCGGATGTGCCTCCCTGGTGGGAAAATAAGAGAGGCAAAGCTGTGCTCTGAACTCCTTTTGCCTGCTTTGGGCATGGCTTCGTGTGAAGGACTCCTCTGGCTGCGGGTATGCCCTGGGTGCCCATCTCTGGGGAGGTGACCCTGCTGCCCTCAGCAGTGGCAGCGCTTGGTGCTGAGCCGCTGGCCAGGCGCATCCCGCTGCGGGGCAGGGAGGTCCATTGCTGCCCTGGGCCAGCTGCCTGTCTGCACCCTCTCCCTGCAAAGCCACATGTGCTGTGCCATCACCCCCCAGACGCTGGGTCATCTGACAGAGCTTAGCTCATTAACTCTGAAAATCCTCCAAAGCATGAAGCTCAGATTTCTGAGGTTTCTATTTATACCATAAACATTGTTTCAATGCCTTTTTATCCTCAAATTAATGTTGTTTTAATTGCTGCCATCACTCATTTTGTCTTTTCTCTAGAAGCTGGGTTCCCAGAGCCTGTTGCTCCATCACAGTGCCTCTCTCCACAACCTCCCTGCTTAGTGCCAGTACATGGCCCCTGCTGTCCCTCTGGGGCTGGTGGACTTGCTGACACATGGGTCTCCTTCATCCCAGCTGCCCAAGTTAGAGCATCCAGCCCCAAACATCAGCCCAAGACCAGGTTCCCAAGTTGTGCCATATGGGGGAAAAAAAATCAAAGAAAACTCCTTTGTATTCTGGATGCTTTGCAGATCCTCTGAACCCTCAGGGATTTCTTAACGGTTTGCTGTGATGCTGGCTGCGGTTCCACGGGGGTGGGAGGAGTTCCTGTAATTCCTTGTTGACCCCTCTGGAGCTGTAGGAGAGCTCTGCAGGCAGAGAGCAGCCCTCCTGCCTGCCCGCTGAAGGAGGTCTGGACACTGCTGCCTGTCCTCAGGCTTTGGTTTTAGCAACGCAGATTTCAGTCAGCTTCACAGCAAGTCAGGGCTGTGAAGTGGGGGTGTGCTGATAGGCACTGGTGTGCACAGACAGGCACTGGTGTGCATTGATAGACATCGACAGACACTGACAGACTGATACACACTGGCAGACATTGGCAGTCGTTAGCGAGGGGTATCCGTAGCACCTCAGGCAATTGCAGAGCCTCCTCCAGTGTGGTGTGCTCCCAGCCCCACAGCGGAGCCGGTCGGACTGGGAGATGCTGCTCCTGCCAACCTGCTTTCTGGAGCAGGGGGACCCTCTCTGAGTCAGCGGAACCCAACATTAAAGATGCTTCAGTGCAGCCCCCGGCATCACGCAGCCAGGAGTGGCTGTCAGGGATTACTGATCAGGCGGTGCCTGCACCCCCAGCCGGGCTGCATTTCCATCTGAGGCTTTCCTGTGGATTCTTTCCCGTGGAGTTTTCCCCCTCTGTTTTCCCTCCCGGCTCTTGCTGCCTGTAGAACATACCCTTGACACATTTAACAGCATTATTCATCCTTGTCATTTGTGTTTTAAAAATAGTTCGGTGGTAGCAGCCAGGAGCCCTTAAACCCTTCTGAATTCAGGCCACCCTCATAAGCGGGGGTGCTGGGGGGGACACTGCTACCAGCTGCCTGGTACACGTGGGGGCATCATGTCTGTGACCTCACCACGCACCACGTCACAGCCACACTTGAGATGTCAGAGTGGGTGAGCTTGCTGCTAGCAGAGGGGCTTTAGCATTTGTGAGGTGCCCCCAGGCAGGAGGATGATAAATGAACAGCATTCTGCACAGGGGGTGGCACCGACAGAGCTGTGTCCTGGCATAGGCTGCTGCCATAACAGCATCACCAGGACACTGAGCACAGGCCACCTTCACTAACAGCAGGACAGCTTTGGTGCCACATGTCAACCTTCACATCACCACTGGTGCAGTGGCATCCAAAGCTGCAGAAACTGGTGCTGGTGGCAGCTAGGTTGGTGATTTAGCAATGGGGTTTTCCAATCCCTGTCCACCTAGGTCCTACTTAAATGGTTCAAAGTCCTGCTGAAGCCTGGCTGGAGCCAGGGCCATCCCATCGTGCTGCCACTACAGCTGGCACAATGCTCGGTGACAACTTGCACACCCCAAGCCAGCGAGGACCCTCTGGCAGGGTGCAGACAGGGCTGCGAGCCAAGGCAGAGCGTGTTGATCACAGGAGGCACCATAATCAACACTGCCACTGGAGTAAAACAAGAAAGGAGATTCCTCTTGGAAATCTCCTGCAGCTGGCTTTGTGTTCCCCTCTGCAGTGACAGACTCTGCTGTGCCCAGACACGCAGCCATGATCTTCCAGGGGAAGTGCCTGAGGAAGGCTGTGAGCAGGTTGCTGAGCTGCTGCAGCCTTGCGTTTAAGGCAAACGAAATCACCTTTGGTATGGGAGAGTGTGGCACTGCACACAGCCACCCCTGCCTGGCTGAGTTCAGCACCAGCAGAGGCAGGCTGTGATGTTGCTTTCTTAATAATAAACATATCTTCTGGATAGGAACTGTACCAGGAGCTTTTACATTCAAACCAGTTCTGTGCACTGGATTTGTGCTGGGCTCAGCTTCCAACTGGCAGCAGTGCTGAAGAGTTTTCACACACTGAAAATCTGTGGTTTTTTTCCCCCCAGAAAGAATTCCTTTGCCTTACTGAGTTCAGCTAATCAGAGAAGCAGAGTTCCTTTAAAAAGAGCAAAGAGCAGCTGTGTTTTGGTCTGTCAAACACCTGGCAGCAATATTTTCAGCTTACAAGCCTCAATTTTCAGCCTCCAGAGCCAGGAAATCTATGAAAAGCTGGAGTTTGTGCCACGTACTTTACAAAAGACAGAGGTGTTGAAGACAAGGTTGAAGGGCAGCTGAGCAAAGCCACCCCTGCGGCATGTGGGGATGCAGGGCACCATGGGGAGCCCCCCAGCTGCCCTTGCCAGGCTGTGGGTGCCACAGGTGCCGTGGCTGTGGGGGCTCTCAGAGCAATTCCATAACCTGGGCAATGCTTAAAGGAACAACTTCAGGGTGCCACAGATGCTGTGGCTGTGGGGACTCTCAGAGCAATTCCATAACCTGGGCAATGGGTAAAGGAGCAACTTTGGGGTGCCACAGGTGCTGTGGCTGTGGGGACTCTCAGAGCAATTCCATAACCTGGACAATGGTTAAAGGAACAATTTTGGGGTGCCACAGCCTGGTGCTGCATCACCAAGCCTGGAACGTCCCTTGCGCTGCTGCTGCCGTGCCTGGTGAAGCTGCTGGGTGCTGGCTGCCATCATTAACCCCACTCTGCTTTCTCTCTTTTTGTGTCCCCAGTGCCTGTACGGCTGCTATGTCCACTCCTCCATCATCCCCACGTTTCACAGAAGGTGCTACTGGCTTCTGCAGGTAGGACAATGGTTCCTCTCTCTCTCGGTGGTCCAGTCATGTCTGCTGCTGGGAGGTTCAGTACTGGGGGGGATTTGGGTCGTCAGAAGTGGGCAGAGAGTTTCTTAGCTGCTTCTGCCCAGGGATATGACACATTGTTTCTATCAAAGATAGAGCTGAGGCCAGCTCAGATCTTTCCTAAATGGTGAGTTTAAGATTCTCAGTTGCATTTTCCAGTTCTGAAGACTTTCAGGTTTTCAGTTGTGTTTTCCAGTTCTGGAGAGGCAGGCACGGGAGCTCAGGAAGCTGTTTTCTTGGCACTGATGGCATGGGAGACAAATCAACCTTGTGGCATTGTTTGAATTTGGGTTGGATCCCGTGGGCAGTCTTGCAGTGGATCTGCTTTCCTCTGGTGGTTTGTTCAGTCTTGAGGGAGTTTTCTGGGGTCACTCAGTGATTTTTCTTCTAGCTGTTGTGGCACAGTTAAGCCCCTGGAGGAGCCCAGGGAAGATTTTCACTAGTTTTGGTGAGGTTTGAGTAGTGCCCTGATACCCCTGGGCCCCTGTGGCCAGTGCTGGCTGAGGTGAGCTGCTGACCCTGCCACTGTGCAGCTCTTTATTTACTGGCTGCAGGGCTCCAACCTCAGATTGAGTTGTGACCTTTAGGGAGGCTGCTTCCAAACCACAAAGCTTTTCCAATGCCTTTGAGGGAGGATTTTCTAGCTCTGCCCTTCTCTCCATAAGGAAACATCCCATGATTTCAGTCCTTTATCCAGCCTGAGTGATGCTCACAGGGCTCCCTGGCCATGGGCAGTCCCCACATCCTGCTCTGTCATGGGCTGGCCAGGCTGTGCTTGTCCCTGCCGAGGTGCCTCCCTTGCAGGTCCCCTCCTCTCCCTGGCCGTTGGCTTTTCTGCTTCTTTCTGGTTTTGTCCTGTGCTAGCAGAGGTGCTGCTGGGTTTGGCTGTGCTGGCAGCTAGCAGGCTTGTATGGGATGAGTTGTGCTGCAGCAGCCTAGGGTCTGTTACTGCACCCTGAGGTCTGATGCATGTTCACAGGGGGTGTGTCGATGCTCAGGCATCTTCTGTGCTCTAGTAATTGCTGTGGATGGAGGTGAGTGGATGGGAGGTATGCTGCTCACAGGCCTATTTATAAAAGATGATGCAGGACACCTCACTGGGGATGTGGCTCGCTGGTGTTCAGGAACAAGGACACGTTGTGCCTTTGCTGTGGGAAAAAGGGGGTCTGTGAGTCATGACAGCATCTCCCAGGCATAAATGGGCATCCTTCAATCATGTGCTTATGGTTATGCAGCCCGAGAGGAAGGAGCTTGCCAAGAGCAGAGGATGCTTTTCTAATGTCTGCACAGTGCTTCCCTTCAGGTCCATGGTGAAAGCAGGGGGAGTGAGACCAGAGAGAGGGAGAAGTGTTTTGTACATCTGCTTCAGGTCTTCCAGTTCAGCACCAGCCAAGCAATGAGTCGAGGCTCTTGTGCAGACAGGGCACTGTTTAGCATTAGCCTTCACAAATGTTTGGCTGCTTTCCTTCACAGAGGCTGAGGGTGGCTGTCACCTCTCAGACACACATAGGACCTTGCTGGGTGTGGAGCTCTGCCTACCAGCCACTGGTCAGGAGGAAGCAGATGCAGTCAGTCTGTGATGCTGCCTGTGCTTTATGGGATCTCACTCCAAATCCCATTCTCAGGTGTTGATTCAAACTCCCTCACAGCTGTTCTTGATCCATTCTGGCTGGGGTTGCAGTGCAGGGACCAGAGTTGGAACGAGCCACAGTGGCTGCAGCCTCTGGAGTATTTGTGCAGTGCTGGAGCCATTCGTAGCCTGGTGGGGGCTGATTTCTGACTTAACTTTGTGTCGTGGTTTGTGACTGACACAGCCTGCCTCTCCCTGCAGGCTGGCCAGAGGGTGGGATGTGGAAACCAGTCAGCTCAGGCTGTCAGTGGGCAAGATGCAGCTCTGCCACGAGAGGTGACCCTGCCGTAGCTCTGCTGTACAAGCCTGAGGTCTCCTCCTCTCTGTTCTGAAGGGCTTTTACATTTTCCAGACGTTTCAGGCTTTCTTGGTAATGGATTTTAAGTGCTGCCTTACCTCAAACACCTTTAATGTGTTTATTGATGTCAAGGAAGCATTGCAGTGTCTCTGCAGGAGATGGTCCAGCCCTGGGGCAGCCTCTATCAGTTTGCTGATTCCTAGACCTGTAGGATCAAGCTCTGAGCAATAGACCAAGGAGAGGACAGGGCTGAGGACACACTGACCTCTCCAAGGGGCGCTGAGAGGAGCCAGTAGCACTTCTTCAGTACCTGTTGGCTTCCTAAAAGCAGCACTGCTTTCACCCTTTGCAGCCAGTCAGGCACAGCCCAGCACTGCTGAAGGGGTGGCAGGTCCCTGG
The DNA here is from genome assembly GCA_013399055.1 of Ramphastos sulfuratus. Classification (NCBI taxonomy): domain Eukaryota; kingdom Metazoa; phylum Chordata; class Aves; order Piciformes; family Ramphastidae; genus Ramphastos; species Ramphastos sulfuratus. The sequence continues at coordinate 248,142 of WBNM01028919.1, read as the reverse complement.
GTGCCCGGAGCGGCATCAGCACAGACACTGCTGCAGCTTTGCTGCCAGCAGAGCATCTGCAGGCCCTCTGTGCAGACCTTCAGAGTGGCACCAGATTCCCTGTCAGTGGAAAGAGAAAGGAAAAAGCCTTGTTTGTACTCATAATGAGTAACGCAGGGAAAATGTGGATTCTCAGATACAGGCAATTTCCAAACACTGGCACAGCTGAACAGCAAAACGCTGCCTTCCCTTCTGTGGATTGGTAATTGGCACCCCAGGAATTCAGAATTCATCTGCCTGCCAGGCTCTCGGGGCTGGCTGCTGTTTGCAAAGGTTATTGGAGACAAGCTTCTGCTTTGCCCATGCACAGTGCTGCCTCTCCTGCTCTTCCCCCTTGTGCCCTGCAAGGCTGGGTTTGTTGGGCAGCCAACCCTGGAAGCTCAGGGTTTGTTGGGCAGCCATTGTTTTCCATCCTGCCATTAGCATATTCTGATATCTTTAGTGCTGGTGCTAAGGTGCTGTAGTTATGGGAAGCAATATGTTAGGAAAAGATGTTGCCCTTTCTCGTTGTTGAGAAGTGCAAAGCAGGAATTTGGTCTTCTGTATTTCTTTGCCTCAACCCTTCCACGGTGTCCTACATGAGAGGACAACCTTCCCACTTCTTTCCCATGACAGAGCAGCATTTATGCTGTGCTGCAGCAGCATCATCTCCCATGTCCTTGGCTGCAGGAGCAACAGACAGCTTGAAGATTTGGGGCCTTTTCCACAGAAATGGGAACCATTACTATCCTATAAAAATTCCTGAGACTTTTGCCTGGGGGTAAAACAGAAATGGCAGGGACATAGACCACTGGAGCTCCTGCACTGCATGTGGCACTTGGTTTGGACCCAGTTTGTAGGGGAGCAAGGTGGGAGGTGGGCTCTGGGCATGATGAGCCTTTGTGTTCTTGCTGCCAGGAGCGTGAGCTGGTGCTGCTGTGCCAGCATGTCCCCCCAAGGTGAGCTCTAGCCAGTGTGGTGGAATGAAACATGTACTGAAATATGGCACAGGCTGCCTCACTGGCACCCTGAGCATGCCTTGGTGGCGACCTGCACCATCACAGCACAGGTGGGCTGTGGCACCTTTGAACAGTAGCTGAGCAGTCCAAGGGCCGGGATCTTATTCAAGAATGATGGTAGCAATGGCACTCACCACCCGTGGCAGAGGCACTCAGGACCTGTGGCCTTTGGTGCTGTTTACTTCATGCATGGTCTCTGCCCCCTTGTCGAGGCTGTGTCTCAGTCTTGCTGCAGGAAATACAGAGGACAATAGCAGCCTAAGGTGTTGTGAAGAGCTGTTTGTTGTTCCGTGTGGTCAGAGGCTTTGGCTGTCTGAGGGTGAACTTCTGCAGAGCATGTCAGTGGCAGAGCCCCAGCTGAAGGGGCCGTGGTGCCCAGTGGACAGACTCCTGCCTTCCTGAAACATGGCCACAAACAAGGTTGAAAGGAAGACAAAGTCCTGCCTTTGTCATGTTCAGAACACTGCAGTGTCTGCTGCGTCCTGGCTGCTGTGACACTCTGCCGTGCCCTCCTCTCACCCGAGCTTTGCCTTCTACTTTGCTGGTGGTGTGATGGGAAGAAGCTGACGTGGACCCCTGGTGATTTCTCAGACAGACTCATCCACCTCGGTGCCTCTTCAGCACAGGCATCTCTTTGGAAAGGATTATTTCTGCGGGACCAGACAAGGACCTCCCACCACAGAAGAGACTTTCTAAGCCAGCTTGCTTTAATTGCCTCGGGTTCCTATTTTTAGTGCAGAGCGCATGTGGAGCGGTGCTGGGAGAGGAGGCAGAAAGCGTGGTGGGAGCACAGGGCACTGCCAGCACAGTAGAGTTGTCTTCTGCATCCATTTAGCTCTGGCACGCAACACAAGAAATGCTTCCAGTGCCCACTCTGCCCACAGCCACCACGAGACACAGCAGCCAGGCCCCTTGAGGCACCTCTCTGTGCATTCCTTGAGAACAAAGCAGCAGGGGATGGCCTCTCCAGGTTTCCTGCATATTCCTTTGACACGGTCTCTGGACTGCTCCATCCTTCTTCTCCTTTCTTCTTCTCAGACTGCTCCTTGTGTGTCTCTGCTGCCTTGCCATCACAGAGCAGCTATGTCTCAAGCCTTCCCATCCTGTTCTTCAGGGATCATTAACACTCTGAAACCCTCCTGGAGTCGGTGGAGCTGTGCAGAGCATTGCCCAGCCCAGCTGCCATGCCAGGGCTCTGTTAACTCTTTTCTGATTGTTTTCTCTTTCCATTATTCTGATTGTTTTGGTTATGCTTCTCACAAATGCTTGCTCCCGAAAATGAGTCTCAGAGAAAGCAGAGCTGTTGGCTGTGCCTCCTCACAAACACCTTAACCCTTTCCACTCATTTTGGCTGGAGGACAGAAGCTGCTGGCTGATGCCCAGCTGCCAGTTGTGACCAGTCTTGGTCTGTGGTGGGATCTGTCGGCAGAGCTCTGTTAGCAGTGGGCTGAACAGTTCAGCAGGTGTGAAGGAGCCTCTAGCTCTGCACACATGAAACTCAAGTTCACTTAGCACAAGTGCCCCAAAACTTGGTTTTAACTCTTATTAGGGACAGCTTTAACCGTAACAGTCTGTGTTGTGCTGTGCTTTAGCAACAGAAAAAAGAATCTAAAGCCACCATGGTGCAGGTTCTCTCCCTTGCCTTCAGCATCAGAACCCCAAGAGGAGCTGTTTCTGTCTGAGAGGAGCCAGCTGCTCCTTGTCATCTCCCTCCTGATGGCTCCCACGTCTCCCCGGGGCATGCAGGGCCACTGTCACTGCCAGCTCTGGTGATGGGCACTGAGGGTCACACGCGGTGACAGCCGCTCACTGCCTTTGGAAGGTCTCCTGGAGCTCTTGCGCCCTCCCAGCCCTGCTGGCTGGCAATGAAGCGCTTGCAGTGCGTGCTCTGGGCCGGTGCTCGGGCAGCACGGCTGCTCCCTGCCCTTGCAGCTCGGCTTGGCCCAGATGCTTCCCTGCAGATTGGCTTTGCCCAACTTCTGGCAGGCAGAGCAGCCCCGTGGCAGCATATGGTAGGCCTGGAAAGGATAGATGCAGCGGTGCTGAGCCCTGCCAGGGCTGCTGAGACTGCCAGGGAGCAGCCCCAGTGGTCCTGCAATGCTTTGCTGGGAGATCCTCTTCAGTGGTGTCCTGGTTCCCGCTCCTCACCCTTGACTGGCTTTCAGAGCAGCCACATCCACTGGAGCCCACCGGCAGCCTTGCAGCCTCTTTCTGACAGACACAGGCCCCACCTAGGCAAGCTGCAGGCTATTTTTGCCTGATTTCCTCTCCTTCAAGGTTTTCTTGCTCTCTAATGTTAGTGTCTCATAGAGTCTTCACCTTCACAAAAATTATATTCCATCTGGCAGAGCTCCTCACAAGCTCTTCCTTCTGACCACCTCCTTTTTCTTCCCAAGAGCAAAGACATGCTGTGCTCCAAGCTCCAAACTCACCCTCCTGAGGTTCACATCTCATTGGCTGGCAGGGAAGAGAGCAGGAGCCCCAGGAGCCAGCAGCACAACTGCTTTCCTGAGCAATGCTTTTGGTGCCAAAACTCTGTAACCAATAAAATGTAGCTCAGGGCTCAGGCCAGGCTGCAGCTCTCTCAGCCCGGGAGCCCTCAGAACAAAGCTGTGTTTGGCACCTGCAAGATGGGCCACGTGGGGCTGTGGAGAGGGGCAGCAGCAACCCTCTGCCAATGCTTCAGCCCAGGGGAGGCACAGGGGTTACAAAGCAGCTGGGGGCAGGGAGGGTTTTAGCAGGGCTCCTTCAGCTTCTGGAGTGGTTCTGTAAATTATTTATCAAATCACTTGCTGCCTCTTCCTGAGGAAGTGGACAGCAAAGCAGAGTGTGTGGCTGGCAGGTGGTATTCCAGCACCCCAGAGGGTACCCAACCAGCCCCTGGCAGGGCAGCCAGCTCTGCTCTGGGCGGGCTCTTGGCTCCCTGGGCCTCGCTATCCTCCGCTGTACAGAGCTCCAGATCTGCTCCCCGGGTGTGTGAGGAGCTGGCATGATACAGCCAGCTGAGAGTAGTCAGAGTGCTGTAGCTGATGTAGTAGTGTAGCTGATGTAGGTGATGTCAGTTACAGGAGAGAAGCCTTCCGCAGGTGCAGGAATGTGCCCAGCTTGCCAATCCCATGCAGCCATGGCAGGGGCCGCATGAAAACATCCCAACTGTAGCGACCCCTGGCAATGGAGAGCAGGGTTTGTGCCTTGGCTCGTGGTGGAAGTGATGCTGTTGGCAGCATTCCCATGGCATTGTGGTGTCTGCAGCCTGTCTGTGTTCCAGCAGCACAGCTCAGGAGGGGACAGCAACTGCCTCAGCCAGGGCCAGCAGTGGCTTTTTGTATTCAGTCTAGGTGTGAGTGCAGCACAGCCCCTGGGTGATCACCTCTCTGTTGCCCACTCCCAGCAGCTTGCACAGGACACACGTGCCCTGAAAATGCTTTTGCCCCCGTGGCTATGAAGGGAACTGGCAGCAGGGCTGGGCTGGGGGAATGGGGACCCTGCCACAGACCGCACTGTTGCTGGGGACAGTGGCACCCAGAAGGGACACAACTGGAGCCTACACCCACAAGTTCCCCTGGGAAAATCCCAGAAAGCAGGACTGTGCCCCTTTCCTGTTCTGCTCCAGTTTGGAACAGTGATGCCATCACCTAGATGTCCTTGCATCAGGGATGGCTATGATGTGACAGCACAGCTCAGTTGGAAATTAAATCAAACCACAGGCTCCAAGACACTGATTAATATGCTCTGTACAGCGAGGATTAGGCTTTTGGTGACACTTAAATTGAATTCTAATGCTATTTTGAAATATATAATGCACAGAATTTACTTCACCTCAGGTTTGAGTTAATGGTGATTAAATTATGCACCTTGCAGCAGCAAAGCTGTTGGCTAGTGTAGGACACTGAGGCTTGCAGTAGCAATGCAGCAATTTTGCTGATCTCATCCACATCCTCGCTGGTCAATTAAGAGGTCTGCAGGTGTCTGTGAGTGTCTTACACCCTTGGCTGGAGCCTCTCCCTCACTGGAGAGGCATAGCTGGGGATTGGGTTGGAGATTCTGTCATGGAGCAAGCTGCAGTTTGAGTTTAGAGCTCTGGAGCTCGCTTTGGCATGCACAGGACTGGCACCAGGTGCTGCCAAGGCTGAAGTGTTTCCCTCTAATGCAGGGCATTTGCTCCTTGCTGTGCGCAGTGTTCTGGCCTGCAGCAAGTCCTCCCCTTTTGTGTCTTCCCTGTTGCGGCTTCTGTAAGTGTTTTGGATAAATCACTTCCCAGGTGCCTGCAGTTCTGGATGCTTTCTTTGCTGTCCCTCTGCCTGCCTGAACATCTCCCTTATCACCCCAGTTGCTTTTATTGTCAACATAATCTTTTATTTCTGAAGGAGTATCTGTCTGTGCCCTGTCTATTGCATGGCAGCCTTCAGCTGTCACTCTTGGCTTGGACTGCTGCCACCAGCCCCTGGTTAGTGAAACTGTGGTGCCTCTTCTGTCTCTCCCTGCCCCGACAGTATGAGGACTTTGTCCCAGTCCCTCCCGTGGCTGCCACCTTTATCACGGTGTCCCTCTTGCTGGTCCATGCCCCTAGTGATGTCTCTTGTCAGGCTGATGGGTGGAAGGTGTGAGCATGTGTGCTGCACCACCTTTAGTGAAGGCAAATGAAGCTTGTTGAAAATGGCCTGGAGTCCCCAGGCTGTACTGTAAAAAGCTGTGCCCACCCCTGGAGCCGTGGGAGCAGTGCCTGTGGACCATGGCCCTGGTCCTCAGGGAGGTAACTGGATGGTTTTCTTTAATGTATTAGGGAAGGGGCAAAGACTGGAGGAGAACCACCTGAATGGCTTTCCCTCCTGAACAGGCATCAGACCTCAGGGCATCATCCTTTGAGTCAGGCAAAAAGTGCAAGATCTTTCCTGCCGTGCATTTACTCCAGTTAGGTGTCAGCCTGGCTGCATCTGCTGCTCCTCTGCTGCAAGGCCTCTGTGCTGTGGCAGTCTGCTGGCTCTGCCTGCAGCTATTGGCTATCAGCAGTGAAGCAAGCAGGGCTGAGATGAAGTAAAAGAGAGGTTGAGGTCTTTATCAGTTTAGTCTCTGTGAAATGGGATGACCTCTTCCCAGGAAATTAGATTTCCCAATAATGTAACCAGCACAAAGCAAGTCTGTTGGATTGGATATGTCTTCATCTTGTCCTCCCTGTGCAAGCAACGATTGCAATGGACTGTAGGTTGTTGTTTTCACCAGGGGGTGAAAACGATGTGCTTAGGATTGGGTGGCAGGACAGCCCAGGTGGCAGAGCCCTGGCTGCCCCCAGTGCAGGACACGGAGCACAGGCACTGAGGTATTGTCTGCCCACAGTCCTGGGGGACCTGCAGTTGGAACAAGACATTTGGCTGACACCAGCAGTGCTGGGTACATGAGCACCAGTGGAACCCTGATGGGGCCACTTATAACCAGAGAGTTTCCTGAGCATGCAGCAGCTGCTGCACTGCTAGGGGAGGAATTGGGAGGTCAGCTCAGCCTGCATGACCTGGATCTGCCTTTGGGCTTCAGGAGCTGGCTGCTGGTTGCTGGAGAGGGCTCTACCTGAGAGCAGGCTGCTGGCAGCATGGGCCCATTGCCTGCCAGCAGGAGATGTGCAAGAATACTGCATCACAGACTGAACCTGCATCACGAATTGCACCAGCTACAAGTGCTGCAGAAGCAGCTGCAGGCAGCTCACCCCGCAGCAGGGTGTGGGAGGCAGGAGGCTCTCCAGGATGCCACAGCAGCCAGAGCCACGAGTCTGCTGTCACCATTCCCAGCCTTCCCAGTGCACAGCCCTGGCTGCCAATGATGTCCCAGATGGATGGCTGCAGGCACAGAACTGCCCTCCTGCCTGGCACCTGTGACAGTTGCCATCCATAACTCAGGTATCTGTCCTGGGCACTTTCTGCTGGAGAAAGGAGAGGAGGCTGTGGGATTGTCACCGTTCTCCATCTCTGGTCCCTCTCTGGCATCCAGGGCTGGATAACTGCAGCCTTTCTTTCTGAGGGTAGAGCCCACATCTGAGCCTCCTTCCGCAGGGATTTTGCTGGGTTTAAGATACAGCACAAGTGTCCTTGGCGCTTTCAGAAGGCAACGAAGACCTTCACCAGCCAAACATCACCATGTGCTCAACCTCCCACAGTGAAGTCTGGAGGCATGGTCTTGGTGGACATGAATAAGTCTCTCTTTATAGTGCCCCATGTAGATATTTAATGCTTTGGAGAGCCATCATCTTTCTGAAACACATCAGTCAAACTTTGCTCCTCTTAGGCTTTGGCATTGCACCCATCCATCCTGCTGGGCTTTGCCTTAGGTGCACAGTGTGAGCTTGGTAGCAAAAGGAACCCAGGTGTAGGACAAAGCCATTTGCCGGCAGCGGTGCCACCGGGGCCGCTGCATCGATTTTGCTGCAGACAAGTTGAGTGAGGTGCAAAAACCAGTCCTGAACTCCTCCTGCAGTGCTTGGCACTCACACAAATAGCTCGAGCCTCAAATGCTGTTATTCTTTCAGTTTTATTGAACATTAAATCCATCACAAAAATGTGCAGAAGGAACAAACGAATGCAACACCTCTCAAGGTCACTGGTTTCTGGGAGGGACGTAGCTGCGCAGGGCTCCTGTAACACAGCAGTGCAGGGAGCCAGGGCTCACGGCGTCACCTCAGAACCGTGCAGCAGTGTTTCTCTTCTCATGGAAAAATACAGCAGACGTGTCCTGTAACCTGCTGCCTGTGCAGTGAGGCACTCTGACAAGCAGCAATTATAATGATCACGGGGCACCATCTCCTGTCTGCCATTTATTGACCTTTTCCTCAGTGCAATTTTCTTCTCAGGAGCCCAGGTAACAAAATACCTGGGCAGGACAAGCTGTGTGAACTGCCAGGACAGTGCAGCAGCCCAGACCCACTTGAGTCCTGGAAGGGCTCCATCCTACACCCATTTGGTATTTACATTGTGCTGACAGATCTGGAAAGCTCTGAGAAAAGAAGTTTTTTTCTGAGTTCACCTTGTAGTCGTTGTGGGGGGAAGAAGAAGTTCCAGCTGTCAGCTTCCTGGGAAGCTGCTAGAAATGGTATCTGAAGTAGCTTTTCTATCTGTAGATTTTAGATTTTTTGATCCTAGAGTCTTTCCAAGCACAGAATGAGCCCTAGCCCTGCTTGTACAGTAAGGCTGTGGTCTCCCCAAGGAGCTGAGCCCTCACTTTAGGTTTCATAGAGCACCCACAGAAGCCACTGCAGGCTCAGCGACTCCTGCGATCGGCATCACAGTTGAAGGGGTGACTGAGTGTGGGAAGTAACATCACCAAGTCTGGGTTGTAACACCAGTTTTCTGAAGTCTCATGAGTTACTGCCACGAGCTAAGGACATCAGCTGCTTCACAACATCAGCTTCAGAGAGGCTCTGAGCAGTGAGCCTCACTCGTACAGGAAGCAGACCTGGGCACTGCCTGCAGCCGTGGCAAGGGCACAATGATCTGTCTCTTTGCCGTGACCTTCAGGCAGAGCATCCCTCTGCCGAGGCTCCCCACTGCCTCTCCTGCTTCTGGGGCTTGGGCAGCCCCAGCTCAGGTTGCCAGCTCCTGTTGCTGGGGAAAGGAATGAGGGGTTGTGGAGTGGGCTTGATTAAAAAGCGCTTTTGCTTTTTCTCTTGAAGAATATTTGCAGTGAAAACTGCACATGAAATTTATACTCCACTCATATGATTCTGACTGGGTTTAGTGCACAAATTCTCAGTAGAAAATGTATTCAATAAAAATTTGATGTGGAACTATAGCTCAGCAGAATCTTTTTTAAGAAATCCTGCTCTGGGATATTTATTTTGTATCTAGTTCCAGTTTTAGTGCCTATTCCTCCTGCAGATGCCCTCGTTAGCCTGCTAACAGTTTATGAAGAGCTCGCCCCTCTCGCCTGGGCCCCGGCACTGCTGCTGCTGCAGTGCCTGCCCCTGAAGCTTTCAGGGAAGCTGCTGCGCTCAGTGCTTCTTCAGCTGCTGCTGCTGGCTGCTTCTGCAAGCAAATCCATGCTTTCTGTAATGTGGACACCACAGGGCTCAGGCCTCACTTGGGACAGGAGGACCAACCCCCTAAGCTGCAGCATTACCAGGCTGGTTGGCAGTGATGGGGTTGACAAGAATCCGGTGCACCTGACTTACAGCAAGTCTGCTGGGAAATGGTTTTAGCAGGAGAAGTGCAATAAATGACTTTATTGTCCTTTGATGATGAGCAGGCAAAAGGAGGCTGTGTAGAGGAGGTAGGAAAGGAATCTGGAATGGCCACAGGGAACATTTCTGGGTACACTTTACATCTGTGAGCCCCTGGGGCATTTCTTGCTGTGGAATTTACATCTTTCGGTGTGGTAAGCCCAGTATCTAGGGTGAGTTAACTCCCATGTGCAGAGGAGAAGGGGTCTTTTCCCAGGCTTTGAAGCAAGCCAGAGTGATGAACAAAGTCCTTGCCACCTCCACATCTGGCTGTTGTGCCAAAAGAATCCCAAAACTTCAAGGGAGCGTGGCTTCAGCAGATGGCCACTGGTCCAGCTCTCTCCTCCTGCTCTGTACCAGGAGAGGCATCCCAGGACAGTGGAGACCAAAGAAGCACAAAGTGACTCCAAACAGAAAGCTCAAGGTTGAAAGCTCTGCTCAGCATTTCAGGATCACCATAAGGATTTCTAGCAGGCACCTGGTCCGGTGTGCTGCAGGCAGCAGAGCCTGAGCAGCGAGGCAGCTGCTGCCCCTGGGGACCACCTCCTTGGTGCATTCTAACGCAGAGCTGCAGGCTCGAGGCACTCTCTGAGCTTGCTCCTAATGGTGAGTGATAAACTTGTGTCTGCTGCGAGGAAACGATCTGCTGGCTCTGACACTTCTTTCAGTTTAAACGGGACTGCACCAAAGCCCTCTTGCACTGATGTGTTAAGTCAAGAGAAACTGGAGGGTTTGCTTGTGCTTCTCTGTTTATTTTTTTTTTCCTCTACTTCTAGCATTCTCATATCAAATTTTCACTCCAAACATACTGCCCAGAGGCATGGGAGGTGGCACAGGGTTCTGTGAAGTATGGCCCCGTCACAGGCCATGCCATGCTTTTATTTTGTGACAGTCCAGGATGCAGTGCATGGCCTAAATGTTGTGGCATCCCATTTGATTTTTGAATTGTGGGATGGCCTCAGCGCCATCGCTCACAGACTGCATGACCATTTTTCCTCCTGGTTTACCCTTCCTCTAGATTGCTGTCTGTAAGCTTCAAAATGGAGCAGGATCCCTCCGTGGTTTATAAATTAGGGCCATATTACAGCAGCACCCAATAGTGCTGCTATATTTTAGATGGTGTCAGGGTTTCTATTATAAACCTCATTTTTCAGAGGTTTATAGCTCCAGCCATAAAAATTCTCTGTATGCTGGGACTCAGAATGTAACAGCTGCACCTCAGCCATGCAGAGGATGCCTACATGCCTGTTTTACAAGCTAAACAAAGCTCTGTGTGTATGTTTGTACAGAGAGATCTGGGCAGGGATATTGTTCATTTATCCCAACTCTTGACTTCAAAGTTAGTGGCTTACAAGTTGGGAAATGCCCCTTTTTTTGGCAGCCTGAGCAGCTGTAATCCTTCCTGTCCTGCTCTGTGTGCTGCTGCAGGATGCTGTTTAGGGCTGTAATTAAAAGCTGTCTTTGATTGTGTGTGCCCAGAAAGCCAGCATCACGCTGCTGCTCCAGCCATGCCATCCCCAAGGAGGGTTGGTGAGGATGTGCCCAGAGCCCAGCCATACTCCTCTCCCTCTGGAGCAGCCAGCATGAAGGTGCCTGAACATGCAGGAGCATCTCTGAACTGCGGTGCTGGGTCCCTGCAGCAGGCACCCTCTCCCAAGCACCCTGTGGTGCTGCATCAGTCTGTTCCAGCTGAGGTTTTCTGGAGCTAGTGAGGCAGGATGAAGGCTTTTTGAGGACAGAAGCTAAGGGATCTGCTAAAGGCTTTGCCTCACCTGGGGTGATTAGCCAGTAGCAGTGTTAACCAGAAGGGCTGTTCTTACTCAGCGAGGGGTAGTTCCCAAATATCAGGCTTGCAGGACTGCTGCAGCCCTCAGACACGCTCGTGGCTGGCCAGGGCAGTGGGTCCAGTGCTGAATTGGTTCTGTGGTTGTTAACTGCAGGCTGCAGTCCAGGCCCATTCCCAGCTGGCACCGTTGCAGGGACGTTGGGGTGAGATGTGTGGTGCATGGAGCCACGAAAAAGTACTAAGAGTGGCAACATTGGAGGTAAAACACTTTGTAATTTTAGATCTGTTGTGGCTTGCTCCTGCAGTTCAAGACTGGGTTTAGCTCATGCACACAGCTGTGCAGGACATGGAGACTCCTGATGAGCACCAGGAAGCTGGGGTTCACCGTGAGGGTAGAGCATCGCTGTTCAAGAAAGGCAACTCAGCAAGAGGAGTTAATTAAGTTGTGTTATAATTACTTGTGAGTTTGGAACCAGATTTTTATTTTCTCTTTGACAAAAAGTAAGGTTTATAAAGTTAGACAGAACCTGCCCAGAAGGAGCTGTTCTGTTTCTGCCTCTGACCTCAGGGATGCTTATTTACGAGCTCTGCGGCAGGAAGATTGAAATGCTTCATTAGCAAGCACCATTGCATGTTGTCTGCAGAAGGTCCTAATGGAGTAAAATCAGAGGGAAACATCTGTTGCTTTCTGTCTTGGTTTTAGTGCTCAGTCTGGAGCTGATTCTGGCCTTTCATGACCTTTTTATATGTCCCTTCATCCTAAATCTGAGACACATTGTGTTCATTAGCTGGGGATGTGTGTGGCAACCTTTGAACTGCAATGCTTCAGAGTTCAGCTCTACCCTCCAGGAGAGATTTGTTCCCTTCTTATTTTCCTGTTCCCTTCTTATTTTCCTTCATCCCTGAGACCTTACAGACGACATTAGAATGGAGCTGGAGGTAAAGGAGGCTGAGAGTCAGTAAAATCCTGAGCTGAGCAAAGAGCTGTATGTAAGCATGGGTGTAGGCCCAGCTGAGATGCAAAGTTCTGCTCTTTCTCCTCTTTTGTGTAATGATTTTATTGTGAAAACCAGCTGCAGGTAGTGATGGAAATGTGAAGCCTTGGCTTACACAGAATTCATGGTATGCTCCTCATAGCTTCAGGACTGACTCCCCAGGTTTGGTGCAGAGGGTGGTGACATGCAAAAATTCTCTTCCTCCATTCTCCTTCTAAACTTTTCCACTGCCTGATGCAGCACAGACAGGCCCAGAGCCACTCAGTATCCTGAGGAGCTTGGCACAAGGTGCCTCTGCTGCTGGGCTCCACCATGAGGAGGAGCTGGGGCTGGTGGGTACCCTCCCTGGCATGCAGGCCAGTGCCAGAGCTCTGAGGTGCTCAGTGCAGCCACAGAGCAGTTTTTGTTCAGAGCTCTGATTAACAACCACAAATGTCAAATGTGTCCACAGCTAATTATTCATTAGATGTGTAATTAGTGTGAGATGATCATGACATTTCACTGTTACTAATTTTCATTCTCTAGGAGGAGTTAAATCAGCCTGTGCTCAGGAAGCACCAGTTTGAAGGCTGAACTGGGGAGAACTGGTGCTGGGCTGGGCAGGATGGTGCCACCAGCCCTCACTGGGGTCCAACTGGGCAGCATCCTCCCGCAGGGGCTTTGGAAGAGACCATAGACTTCCTACCCAACAGTGAGGAGCAGGGTTTGCAGCCAGCTTGCCAAGGAAGAAAAGCACAATGGAAGGGCTGGGATTGTGTCTGCATCTGTTCAGAGGGCAGGGGCAAGAGCTGCCTTGGGCAGTCCTCCAGGCAGTTGTCGCTCCGAGGGCATTCAAGGAGGACCTGGGCACCCAAGCAGTCGAGAGGAGAGTGCATGGGGCCCAGCTGCTATTAAGCAAGGACTGCTGGCAAGGAAATCTTCCATCCCCCATATGTGGACTCCACTTCTCACTCTGGAGTCTGTGTCCCTGTCTCCTACAGATGCTTTATCAGACCTGTTCTGCAGGGCCTGTTGAATCTTTCCAGCAAGCACTGCCTGATGAGGAAAGCAAACTGGGTTATACATGCCCATGGCCATAAAAACATAGTGATGCAGGGACAGGTGCCAGAAGAGGAACATTCATGAAGATGTCCTTAGCAGACAGAACTAAAACTGCTGCAGAACTGGGTAAAAGTTTGGGAACAGAAGAATTAAAAAATACAAACCCCTTTAGAATTGAGCACAGCATTTCTTCCTGAGCTGGGCAGGTTCTGCTGCCAGAGGGTCATTGTTCTGTGGAACATATTAAAAGCCCTGTCTCTCCAAATGATAATTCCTCAGGCCATGGGGAATTCCCATGCCTGGATGCCTCACTGATGCAGGGAGTGACCCAGACAAGCAAGCAGTGAGTGGCACTGCAGGCATCCTTCAGTGCCTGAGCTACAGACAAGGAACAGTTTCTGCACCTGTGGATTTCTAAGGCACTTTGTTCTGAGGGAGCATCGATGCTGCTGGGTTTGCAGAGGGCAGTTTTCAACTTCTGCTGTATCTGCTCTAAGCAGAGAGTTGCAGGGTGCAGGTAGATGGGCTGAGCCTCCCAAATGCCAAACCTGTCTTCCTTCATTAAAGCATTGATAAGGTCCAAAAGAACAAAGCCAAAGCACTGGGCTCTGGTCGTGAGGAGAGTGGCGAGTTTCTGGCTTTGTTGTCTTTTAATCCACCAAGATCAGATGCAGGTTGACAAGTGGCATCAACCAAGGGACACAGCTTTATAAGGTTGTGTTGAAGCATGGCTTGGAAATAGCCAGCTGAAATCTAATTTGTAGCCAAGTGGAATAAATTGGAACTGATAGTTATTCAATTAATGGCACGGGCAGCAAGGTGAGGTCTTCTCTCAAAACGGCAGAATAAGGTTTCTTGACAGGGAGGATTGGGAACGTGGGGCACAGCACCAGGTTTTCAATCAAATCCAGCCATTAATCATCTAAGTAGCAGGAGGGAGATGTGATTATTATAGGGAGGCTCAGCAAAATGGTTTGAGTGAACACTTCCCAAAAGTGTGATGGAATCCAAACCTGACCCAGTGGACGTGCCCAGAGCCTGCTTGAAGCTGGGGATTTCCTCGACAGCACTGCAGAAGCAGTGAGCCCTGTCCTGCAGGCAGCAGCAGACAGGTCCTCTTCTCCTGGGGTTCTTCACATGCTCTGACAGCCTCTCCGGGCATGGAGACTGGACCTCTTGGGTCATTCACCTGTGAAACTAGAAGTTCCTTTAATAGCTGAAAATGTTGTGTATGCTTGCTGAGATGTTCACTGGGAATGGACAACTTTGGTGTCTCTTTAGTGCTTTTTGTGCAGCCGGTGGTGCTGAAGCATGAGAGCAGGACTCGCCCCCTTCAACACGACCCCTGCGCTGCCGCACGCCGCTGTGCTGCAGTCACACCGTGTCTGCCTCCTGCTCAAAACTGCAGTACACACCAGCGCCTGCGAGGGATAGCAAAGCAAAGGGCACCGAGTCTTGTTCCAAAGCCTAAGAGTTCTCCTAACATGAGGTTTTGGTGGTGCTGAGGTTGTGGTTTTGCAGTGGGTACCTGATTTGATTTGGTCTCGGTGCAACATCCTGTGCGGGGCACCCTTCGTGTGAGTCTGAGTGGCAGCACCCTGCAAGCAGCTCTTCACAGAGAGCCAGGACGCCGGGTCTGGGCTGTTCTGCCTCGTGCTGGCACTTTGTTCCCAGTCCTGGTTATGGAAAAAAATGTGAAAAATGCTTCATCAGCAAACAGGGCTGTCGTGGGCTGTCCCCACCAAGGGCAGCAAGTCGTGTTCGGGTTTTGGCACCGAGACTGCCTTGGTTGCTGTGAATGAGTACAGCTGAAAAAGTCTACAGATTAGCTCAGAGGTCAACGTAAATGAACCACGGAGATGAAGTCTAAACCATGAAGCATTTCTCAAGCTGTAATATAAATACAGTCCAACATCTGTGGTCTCTCATTAAAAGCAGAGTTGGGAGGTGAGACTTCACTCAGCAGCACTGACTCGGTGCCTGCGAAATCAGAAACGATTTGCTGTTGCAGCTGTCTCATTACAAATTTCTGTGAGAAAGGGGAATTAATTTTCCTGTGCAGCCAGAAGTTGTCAGAGGAGATCCCTCCCTTCCTGCATAACTGGATCAGAAATTCCTCACGTACGTGCATTGACCCCTTCTCCCCGGGGAACACATTAGCTGAAGTTGCACTTCTCATTAAACCTGTGCTGCGGAGAGGAGTGTAAAAATAACACAGAGCAGCAGCGCCGGGCCTGGAGGAATTTGTGGGAGTATTAAGCAAGGCAGAGGGTAATACATCAGGCAGCTTTCAGATCTGGGCTCCAAAGAGGAGGCTGCTCCTGGCAAATCTTCTCCTCTTGTAGGCAGGACGTTTTACTGTGAGCAAGGCTGTGAGGAGGCAGAGGCTTTCCTCGCCGTGGCAGCGTCTCAAGCTGTCTCTTGACGTGCAAGCACTTTATCACCTCACTGCAAGGCAGGAGGCATACCAGGATGAAAAGTGTCTCTCTCTCCATCTTCCTCCTTTCTGGTCCCTTTGGAGCCTATTACCATGTGTGTACCTTCCCCTGCTCCCTGCTCTCAGTCAGTGGAGCTGGAGCACACCTGCAGTAAACCAGAGATGAGTCCATGGCAGAGCTGCTCGTGGCCATCCATTACCTGCCTGACTTAGATGAATGCTGCCAAGGGAGCAGTGGCAACTCACAGCTCCCCCAGGCTTCTGCCTGCTGGCTCTTTGGGGGGTTGCTGATGAACATCTCTCCCCTCCTCCTTTACACTGCACCCAACACCAGTGCCTCAGACATAGCACCTGGAGAAGACCAGTGCCTCTGCAATGCCCTGGCAAGGGAAGCAGTGGATAGTGCAGGGAGGAACAGGGTTTGGGCACCAATGGGCAAAGCTGCTGCTCCATCTGAGGAGAGACAGAGGCAACCTGCTGAGGCCAACCTGCCTGTCCTCTCCCCAGGCTGTTTGTCTCTAAGGTAGAGTGCTCTGCAAACAGGTGTCTCTGTAGTTCCAGACTCACATAAATGGGGTAAAGGAGAAGAGGTGTCAGTGGTCTTCTCTAGAGTGTACAGGGTAGCCAAGAGCTGGACCCTCAGCACTGCCTCATCTTGCCAGGCAGAGATGCTTCTTGGCAGCATGATACTGACAGGGAGGTCGCTTCCTTGTGGTTTTGCTCTCATAAAAGCTTGAGAGAGCTCTGGGTGTTCTCCCTGCAGTAGCACATTGGTGGCCTGATGGTTTCTTGCTGACAAAGCCTCCACAGTTCTCAGTATCAGCCTGTCTGCATCCATCACCAGCCAGGATTTTCCCCCCTGTTGGATGCTGGAACAGCATTAGGCAGAAAATGGAGAAAGCGTGGGAAGCTACCATGATAATGCTTTAATCTAAGTCCCTGAGCCAGGGAGTTGGTTGTGCTGTGATGAGTGGAGGTTGTGATGCAAAGTGAAGCAGCACCAGATGCCACTTCAGTGAAGATGTGGGAATGTGTTTCCCAATATTCTGCTTGTGTCCAGCTGCAGTATTACAAAAAAAATGCTTCCAGACCATGCACCACTTTTGTCAGGTCTTGCACAGAGACTGTGGGGAGGGAGCTTCAGGTGCACAGAGTGATCCTTGGAAGGAGGTCAGGTCCCTTTCAGCAGTCCATGTGGATCCAAAGGCAAGGAATACCTACACCCTACTCCATCACCACTTAGGAGCTGCAATCTTCCAGAGCAGCTGCTGCTCCTTTTGCAGAGCATCCTGGCATTCCACAGGGAACTGTCCAAGTTCAAACTGGGAGTTCCCACAGCTACCCAGGGCCGTGCTGCTGTGCTGCTGAGCAGTGCTGACAGGACTTTGGGCTGGGGTAGGCTTAGGGGCTCATTTCCAACCACACTCTTCATTGGCATGAGTGTTACACGTGCAGGGCTTGTCACACTGGCCCATGCCCTGCAGACTGCTGATAGGAAATTCATCAGTTTGTCACAGCAGTTCTGGGAGCCTCCCTTTGAGACTGCTTTGAGCCCAGCAGCATTCAATATTTTATCAACCTTCTGAAGGAAATTATAAAATCATTACCTGCAAGTTTTAGCACCACTTCCGTTAGTCAAGTTTTGCAGGGAGATAAATATTGATGAAGGCTGGTCACAGAAATTAATCTGCACAGGGCTGGCAGGGATGGGAGGAGTCATCAGCATGTCTCTGAGTTGGAGAGCAAGCTTCTGCCTCAAAGAGCTGAAAGCAGGCTTTGCAGGGCAGCAGCTTCCAACAGGTAAATGTGCAAGCCTGTGGAAAGGACTTGGTACAGCTCTGTGATGAGTTGTGCTACCACACACCCAGCCACGGTCCTTGCACATCAACAGTGGGAAATTGCAGAGGTTTTAGAGAAAAGCTCAGTGAGAGGAGGAAGCAGCTCAGAGAGGTGATTTGATCACAGCCTGTTAACTGCAGGCAGCCTTAGCAGACACAAGCTCAGCTGAGATCCATTCTTCTGGGTCAGAGTCAGCACAATTAAAACTTTGACTTGTGTTTGGAGTTTGAATGGTGAATGCAATCACCAGGGCAGCAAGCTGCTAAGGGACTCCTCCTCTGGAATTCAACAGCCAGATAAATCAGAAGAGAAAAGCTTGTAAAGGTGAGCACTGAGTTCTGCAAGGCATTCACTGACAGCTTGGAACCTGCAGGGCTGCAGGGCTTCTGCCCAGGTCTCTCGAATGTCAGCAAGGGCCTTTGGGAGAGAAGGGAAGCTGTGGAGCTGCATGGATGGGATGCCTGCCATGGGATTTTTCTGCCAGTGATGCAGGCAAGGCTGCCAGCCATGGCAGTCCTCAGGCAGCTGAGAGGCCAGGAGGTGTTGACACTGCCTGCCTCAAAAGAGCCCAACCAAACCAGCAACAATCCTGATCCCAGCCAAGGGAAGCCTCTCTTTGGATGGTGCTGTCGGGATAGAGGCTTCCATGGTAGATAGGGGCTCTGGGCGCTGCGTGCCAGGTGTGGGGCACAGGCAGAGAGCCCCCCGTTGCCAACTGGCAGGTGGTGCCTGGCACAGGCACCACCATGGGCTGCCTGTGGAGCAGGGAGAGGGCAGGGGAGGGGGGGGAAGCAAGGCTGGGAGGATATTTATGCTTAAAGACTGTCAGAGCTGGAAAGATGAAAATCTGTTGCACTCTCCCAGGGCTCCTAACTTTCTCCCCTGCAGGCAGCTGGCAGGATTTCTCTAAATATTTGAGATGGTGAAGGGCTTAAACTGGATTACTCCTGGACATGAGCAATTAGAATTGTAAATGCACCATTATCTGAGCACTCTCCTGATGCTGTTTTGGCACTGATGCATGACATAGTGACAGGGAGGCTATGAGGGTCAAGTGCAATGTAAGGAGATAGCCCTTCCCTGGTACCTCGCTGGCTGGTTTGCAGCAGATGTGACCTACTGGGAGTCATCCCTCATGAAGCATCAGCCCCTTCCCATCATCCTACAACTGCAGAAGGGGCTCCCTGGTGCCTCAGGCTTCAATAATTGTGTTGTGTTGCAACTGTTGTTACTAAATGGATAAATGGTTGTTAGGAACAGGCATAAACCCAAAGTATTTGACTTTACATTAGTTTCAGGTGGAGTTTTGTGGATGTGAATGCTCTTGTAAGAGGCTGGAAGGCTGCCTGCTGGTGTTCCAGAAGCACAGTGTTTAGATTTATTTACACCTAGCTGAAGCTGTGCCACTCAGCTGATAGCTCAGGTGGTAACCCAGTGTGCTTCTGTCACACAGGGCAGAGGCTGCTGGGTGGGAGCAGACTGGTGGTGGAAAACCTTTCAGCTGTGTTTGTGTGGCAGTTCTGGAAGCAGGTAGGCAGCGATCCGCACGCACGCCCACGGCAGCATCTGCAGCATCCTCAGCATCTCCCTAGCCTCTGGGAATGCAGCTGCCTCCCATTTCCAGCAGCACCAGGTGACTTCAGCGTCCTCCCAGTGGCAAGCGTGGGGAGAGATGACGTCTGTGAGCTTCCAGCGCTGTAGGAAGGACCATGCAGGTGCATCTGCTTGTCTGGAAACCTGGGCACAACCATCCGATGGGATTTTGACTTCTGTTGGGAAAATGAGGCAGAGGTTCTGCCTCGTGGGGAAGGAGCTTTCAGGACCACATCAGGCTTGGCTGCAGCTCTTTCAGCTATCTCAGCCCTCTGCAAAGGCATCGGCAGCAGTGGGCTGCACAGCAGCAGAGCAGCACCGTGGCGCTGCCAGGGCTTAGGCAAAGCCTGGCACACAGGGAGTGCAGAGCCACCTCCCTGGGCATAGAGACAGGAGGCCTTCAGCATGTCCCTTGGGGATCTGCTGGTCTCTGGTTTGTGCTTGGTGTTTGAAAGTGGCTTGAAGTGGAGGTGCCAATAAAAGGAAAGCTCCAGAAAACAAAGCCAGCACAAACAAGTGGGATCCTTTCATATGAGTCCTTGCTGGTCCCCTGAGCTTCAGGGGCTGTGGGGTGGGGGGACCACAAGGTCACCTGCAAAGAGTAAGCTGGAAGGGCTCTTTCTTCTGTCTGCATGAGCAGTTAACTGGAGCATGCCGCAGAGTGTTTGTGGCAGGATTTTGGCTCCACAATGGATTAAAAGATTTTAAAACCCATCTGCAGAGTATCTTGAACTCCAGCATGGCTGTGTGCTCCAAATAACATTGGGCTTTTAATGTTTGATGTACTGGGAGCCTTGAAGGGCATCAAAGGGTTTGAAATGGCAGGAGAAGGGGAGGGTGGCTCCTGGCATTAACGAGGTCCTTCAGAATTGGTGACCTGGGACCCCTGCCCAGCAGACACAGTGGGAAGCTCAGAAACCACCTGCATAGAGCCAGTGTGTGGGGACAGCTTGGGAGCTGTTGGGCTCAGCTCAGATATCAAAGTCACTCCTTAGCCTGCATCTGCATCTGTAGCCAAGCCTGGTCCAGGCTGGGGTCTGGGCAGCAGAGCTTTCCTGCACTTAGAGTTGCAGCAAACAGGCAGAGACCTCAGAGCTCATTGTTAAGGCAAATCCTTGCACTGCTGTCTTCATCCAAGCCTCCTTGCTACGAGAACGGGTTCGGAAGCACCTCTGAGCTGTTGGCAGTCACAGCCTGCTTTGGCTGTGGCCAGTAGCCCTGTCAGCCAGGTTTGTCACTACTTTTAGGTATCTTTTATAGGAAGAAATCCATTTGGTGGCAGAACCTGAACCACAGCAGCCTATGATGGTTCTTTGCCCATTTTGTGAGGATTCACTGCATCCTGGCATAGGTTTGGAGCAAGACAGCAAGAAGAAAATCCAGGATATGGGACCACCTGTAAAACCAGCCTCTCTGTTTGCCTTTCTGGCCATGGCTGGTGATATAGCTACAGATTTTCCTCCATCAGAGCTTTGTCTGGTGGGCGAGAGACCTGGTCAGTTGGCATCCAACCTGCTGCTGATGCTCATGCCAAGGTCAGAGCATGACAAGCCTGGTCTAGAGCAGAGCACAGCCACATGCTGCTGGCTGACCCCAGTGGTCCTTGCAGCAGCTGAAAAGGTGCAAAAAAGATGAAAAAGTCTGCCTGGAAAGCCTACAAATCTGGAAGGAGGTGATCCGGGGCTGCGCAGCCTTGCTGTGTTCAGGTGGTTGCTGAACCTCAGGTAGAACAGCAGCAGCAGATGTTACTTCAGAGCATGATGCCAGGTGCAGGGAGGACCATTCCTGTAGACAAGCAGTGCCACTGGTGGGCGTTTCAGTGTCAAAGGCAAGACCACCCAAGGAGACTGTGAATGACAGCTGCCGTGCAGAAAGGCTCAGGAGGAGCCCGGGGCCAGCGCTGGTGGTTTGCTAACCCTCTGCTGACTTCCCCCTGCTGACTCCGTGTCTTTAGTTCTGTTGTTCTGCAAAACAAATCTCTTCAACATTCCTGCCTTTGATCTGCTCTTACAAGGACCAGGTCTTTCTAACTGCACATTAACATGATGTTGAATTCATCCTTATGACGTGCTCAGGGAAATTCTCTAATGTAAACATTTATGAGAGTCTAATTGTTGGCGTTCCAGAGAGTGGTCCCAGTTTAGTACCCAGCCTCTAACATGAAGCACTTCTCTGGTCACAGCTCTGTCTTGTTTATGGGACCAATAAATGAAGTCACATTTGCAAGTGAGATGAATCCTTTGAATGTCTCATTGGTGCAGACAGATGAGGTTTGGGCTCCAAACAATAGCTAATGAAGCTGACTCTTCACAGGCCTTTCCTGCTGAATGCTGCCAGCTTTGGGTGTGGGAAGATTGATGCCTGTTGCATCCTATAATCATCCCTGACTCCCTTTGTAGGCTTCTTGGCCAGGCACAAAGATAAGGGCACCACAATAAGTCAATTAATTACTGGGGCTGCACTGGCAGCTCTTAAGGAAAGCTCCTGCTCTGTTGCTAGTTTGTGACTGTATCTGTACTTTGATCTCCTTGCAGGCTCAGGCTGTTGACTCTCACTAATGCTTTTTCTGGTAAATCTTGCTAATCAGATCTTTTAGAAGAGGTTTGTACCTCTTCTGAAGATTTTTTTCAGCTGCTGGCTCTAACTGGTGCCAAATAAACTTAGTTAAAAGCCCTACACTGTGCATCTGAATCACAAATAAGGTGCATGGCATTGATGTGAATCCAGCTGAAAGGCTGAGGAGTAGGGAGTGGAAAGCACCTTTAACCTGTTGAGAAGTGAGCATTTCCCTTCCCTGACAAGAGATCCACCCCAGAGCAAAAGGTTACTCTCCTCCTGAGCTATTAGAGAAGCATTCCCAGCTGCAGGGCTTAATCCAGAGGAAAAACCAGATGCTTTTGGCTGTAGAGAGGGACAAAGCTGCTGTCTGTGCTTCAAAACTGCATCAGTGGGCTGAAAGAGCCAACAATTGCCACATGGAAAATGAATGTTTATGATACTGTGAAATGGCTTCAGCCCCAGTTAATGGGATCCTGTTTCCTCCTCCAGACATTTCTGGTCTCCACTCCTGCTCCTCAGGCTGCAGGTTCATTCCCTGCAGGCCCTGTGTGGGATGTTGAGCATGGCAGCACTCATCAGCCTGGTCCCACCAGCATGCTGCTGTGGGCAGGGGCTCCAGCTCCAGGCTCATAACCTCCCCTGGAACAAGTCTCTGGAGCTCTCTTCCCCTTAGATCTCAAGCTGCAGGCTGTGGCTGTTCCCTGAACTGCCTGAATGGAGTTTGGTGTTTGGGGTGAGAGCAGCCTGACTGGGAGGGGTCTGTACCTGGTGAGTATGGAGGGCATAGTGGGTGCTGTAAATTGTCACTTCAGCTGATCAGGGACAAGCGCAATAAAAAGTGCAAGGACATCTTACAAAACAGAGGCCAGGCAGCCACCCTGAGCACCTTTCACAGCAGGTTTGCTTCCCCTCCTCAGGAAGTTCTGGTGGATAACGCTTTCCTTCTCTAACGTGATTTAGAAGCCACTCTCCATGCCTGCCAAGGCAGATCAGCCTCTTGAAGTGATAGGGACACTGGTACATCTGCTTTTGGAGCCTTCCACTTTTTAACCACCCTTTGCTCAGCACCATAATTCAAGTGCCTTGGAGAAATACCTCCCAGGTAGCATCCCTAGAGGAGCCACAGCAGTGGTGCTTCTAAGACAGGGTGTGCTGCCTACAAATTATTAACCATAGGAAGCCAGCAGCACCAGGGCAGGAGGGATGGCTCTGGGTTAGAGACACCCCAAATGCAGGTCCTGATGCTACCAGGGAACATGAGTCAAGTTGCACTCAGCTGGACTCTTGTGTCCTGGGGATAGGAGAAAGAAGCAGGAGTTTGCTTTGAAAACCTCTGTCTGGAAGTGGCAGCTGGAGTTTGTCTGTTTCTGGGCTTTAACCACCTGGATCCATAGATCTGAGTGGTGGCTCTGTTCTGTGCAGGTGGCAACAAGCAGTGCCTTGGGTGAAAGGCTGCAGAGGGACAGTTGTGTGCTCAGAGAGGTCACAGGAAAGTATTGTTGAGGCCCAGGCACCAAATGGAGCTGCAGCAACTTGATTAGTTGGCTACATTAGAGAGGCTTTGACCTACCTCACAGGAGCTTAATGAATGAGTTGGTTAGTTACAGGGAGTTGTTTCACCACAGCAAGGCAGGGAAGGTCACCAGGCTCCAGGAAATGACCTCTGCTTCAAATGGCCGGAGTGAGGCTTCCAGGCAGCTGCTCTTCCTCTGGGGCAGGAAATGAGGCTGGCACAAAGTGTGGCAGAAAGAGAGCATTAAAACTCAGCCAGTTCTGCAGTGCACAGGACCTTCCACTGTTGTTTGGCATCCCAACACTGGTCAGACTGGTCTGCTTGCTTATGGCTTGGCTGTCTCTGTTTTCCACCTTTCTTCCCTTCTTTTTACCTCTTCCTTTGCAGTGTTGATGTGTTTAAAGAACTTGCTGCCCTCCCTCCTGTCATGCCCTAGCTGTGTGTTGTGTTCAGTACTGCCTGAAAATCACATAAACAGATCCATTTTGACCATGAATTGTAATCTCTTTATACCTCCAAAATTACCTTTATCAATAGCACCCTTCATTTTTTTTTTTTTCCAAATGCCTTATTTGTCATCACCACCATTGCTGGGCAGGACCTCGTGAGCCAAGGTTGGCAGAAGGGTTGGTACCATGGCCCTCAGTCCTGGTTTGATCAGTACAGCAAAGTGCCTGAAGTGAAAGGGTAACCTTGGTAAGCAAGCCAGACAAAGTAACAACTGGCTGCTGTAGAGGAGAGGAAAAGGCCACTCTTCCTATGAGTTATTAGAAGCTGTTATTGAGCACACAGCAGCACAGCTCTTCATTTCTGTTTTATTAATTTGGGATACCTCTAGGACCTGCTGCCTTGTGCAGAAGGCAAACCTGTTCTTGTAGGTGGAGATTTGACAGGCCTTTTCCTTCAGAAATGCCCTGCCCAGGTTTAAAAGCTTGGTACCAAAATGAACTGAGGGACGATGCTGCAGACCTGCTCTTGCTTTGGCCTGCTGCAGTGTGCTGGAAACACTGAAGGTTAATCGTGTTTGTGGTGTAAGCTTTGTGCAGATGTTGACAAGTGCAGTGGTGAGAGCTTGAGCCTCTGCCTGCCTTCATTGCTGTGGGGAAAGCACACAGATAAAACTGGGTACAGAATATCTGGGAACTCGATGTCCCTGGGCAGGGAGGGTAAAAGATGTGATGGGGATGGAGCAGGAAGTTGCTCCTCTTGCTACCTCAGACTGCAAGGGTTGCTCTTGCTTGGAACTGCAGATGGCACAGCAGTGCTATGGGCTCCTCGGGGTGTGGGGTCAGTCCCTGACCAATTTCAGACTGTCTGTGGGATGTGGTGGGACCATTCATGGAGCTGTCAAACACTCAGGATGCACAGGAGCATCTGTTCCCTTCAGCACACCCAGGCACAGCTCATCATTGGGTGCTGAAGAGAAAGGCAGTGCTGGGATGAGCATTTTGGAGCCCACTCCTGACAAGTCACTGCACTTTGAGATCAGTTCCCATTTACATTTTGTGCCAAAATGCAGCTCTGACAAAGCCCTTGGACTAAACTGTCTCCTTAGGGGGCAGAGCAACCTCCAGTATATTTTAATGGATTCTTATCAAATTACTGATCAGAATAAATCCAGGTGCTCTCAGAGACTGACTGTGTCTTGTTAAACTCTCCAAGAAAGAATGGGATTGATTTGGAAATGTCACTTGTGATTAAGAGCTTAAAGGTGAGAACAGCAGGATGCAATTAGCAGCAGCTGCTTTTTCTTTTATTTGCTGTTGTTGTCTGTAGGAAAATGTGATGTCCTCTAGTGAATGTCTCAGCCAGTCCGAACTGGTGGCAGGCAAAAGTGGCACCTGAAGGTGCAGAGGTGGTTCTGGCATCTCAGTTGCCTGCCGTGGGCCAGGAAAGCCCATCTGGCTCTGGGGCAGCTGCTCATCCTGCACCCTCAGCACTTCCTCACGTTCACAGCCTCCTGGCCAAGGTGAGCAGACGTTTGAGCCATGGGACTGAGCTGGTCCCTCTGCCCAGCTGGCTCCCTCTGACAGCAGAGGGTGTTTGGCGTGGGAGCTTGTCAGGTGCTGCTTTGCATTGCCCTTCTGCCTCCACGGGCTCCTGCAGTGCCAGGGGAGTGCACAGGCTACATTCCCTCAGCATTTGCAAACGTCTGATGCTGTCTGAAATTAGAAGTTTTACAAGGGAAAGTCCAAGGCTGTCAGCCCGATTTGGAGAGACTTTGCAAGATCTTCTGCCATCGGAAGGCAATCTTACAGCAGTGAGTTGTAACAGCTCACAGTTGTGCAGCTCACATCGTCTAAGAGATTAATTCTGCTGGAAATGGGATCTTTCATCACTCGTGGCATTGCCTTTGGAATCAGCTCCCTTATTTCTCAAAAATAGAATGTGAGCCTATAAATAGAAATCATACTGTGAATTCAGATTTAAACTGGAATCACTGATATAAAGTGTTTGAGACACAAAAGTGTTTGAAAGAGCCTGGCTCTGGTAATCCCAGGGCGCTGGAATTACTTTGTGCTGCCAAGGGCATGAAAAGACTCCGGCGCCTTTTTGGGATGCGATAACCACTGAGCAGCATCCCCTGGTCTGTTCCGCAGGCTGGCTCTGCCCTGGTGATGTGCCTTTCTCCTGCTCAGATCAGCTCTGTTGAATAAGATTCAATTTCCTGACGTCTAAGGCTCTTTGTACTTTGCAAATTGCTGCTCTTAGGTGTAGAAGTGGACCGCGGGCTCTGCCCTGCGGTAACTGCGGGCAAAGAGCTGAGCCCGGGCTGCAGCCCTGCTGCTAGCATCTGGCAGACGTGGCCCTGCCCAGCTGTGTCCGCTCCGGGTCAGTTCAAAGGGGTCTGCAATGTCTGGCTGTGCTCTAGGGGCGAAGGAAGTGTGTCGGGGCTGACACTGGAGCTGTGCTGGAGGTCTTTGCGGAGGTCGTGGAGGGCAGAAGGGGATGCCTGAGCACAATGCCCAGCACAGCTTGAACGTCGCTTTGAGTGGCCTGAGAACACTGCATTGGAAAATCCGTGGATGTCCACGAGGAGGGCAGGAACCATTCCCAGTGCCCACAGTAAGAGGTCCCAGGCTCACTGTACTTCACCTCAGTGATGTCCCTTGAATTTCCGTGTCTGTTACGGTGTAACTGCACGGAGCCCTGCACGGAGTCCTGCACGGAGCCCTGCACGGAGTCCTGCACTGAGTCTCTGCCGTCGCAGAGGTCAAGGGAAGAGCTGGATGCTGTCCCGGAGCAAAAGGAACTCCCTGGCTTGGCTGCTGCTGGAGCAAGCAGATCCCATTCCCGGCCATGGGGGGGATCCATCGCTCTGCTTACTGGGAATACTGGACCGGAAGGGTTGTGTGGCAGCAGCAGGGCTCTGCCCGGTGCCGGTCTGGCGCGGTGGATTCCGCCGCCGCGGGGCAGGACGCAGCCTTCCTCCGCAGGGACTGGTGGAGAACGAGCCCCCGTTAGCTTCAGATGCCTTGTGCTGGCAGAACCAGGGACAGCGAGGCTGAGGAGGACCAGCGATGAAGGCTCTGGGGGCCTGCTGCTGCAGCACGGGGAGAAGGCATGAAACGTTAATGCTTTTTATGTCTGCTGAGGCAGTTGCTGCGAAAATCCTTCCACGAGTCCTTGCTTGTTGGCAGGGTGAGGAGCATTTTGGAGCAGGAAGGTGCTGTACTTGGCACCCTGCACACCCCGGGGTCTGCAGGTGGTACCAGCACTGGGCAGCAGCACTGAGCCTCACCTGCACCTGCCTGTCAGCTCCGCTGCACTGAGCACAAAGACAGGACAGGGCAGCCCCACATGAGGACAGTGTGAGGACAGTGCAGCCCCACTCAGCAGCAGGGGTGAAGAGTAAGGCTTGTGTGGCCCTGCTGCCCCTCTTCCTGTCATGCCACACGAGTCAGGGATGTGCCCCTGGAGCCAGCTGCTCCTGTCGATGGCACAGCTCCAGAGCACACAGTGGGCTTGGGGCTAGGGCATGGTTCTGGTACAGCAAGTCCCTGCATCCCTCCATCCCTGTAGCTTGTCACCCTGCTGTCTCCTTCCTGGGCCTGGCAGCATTATCCAGAAGCTCAGAAAGTGTCCTTGCAGAGTCCTTCATCCATCAGTGTTTTTCTGGTGCTGCTCTGGGGACATAATGAGCCTTTGTCAAGGAGTAAACGAGTTTAGAGGAGGAATGCCCTGACCCAAGCTTTGCAGGTGATCAGGGTGAGCACTGCACTGCACTGCACTGGGGCAGGAGCAGCCCGGGGGTGTCTGGCAGAGCTGGCTGCTGCAGGGCTGTCCCTGCAGGAGCTGTGCAAAGGACAGGAGGCTGCCAGTGGCTGCAGTCCTTGCCTTGCTGAATGCAGCTTGAAGTGATGAACAGGGGGAAACATCTCCAGTCTCCTTGGATAAAAGCTGGGCTTTGCCCCAGTGCTGATGCCTGGTTTCCCTTCAGTGTCCCTGCAGCCACCATGATCTCGGGAAGGGGGCTGCAGAGCTGATGTCTAGGAGGGGAGCTGGCTCTGCCCCTGCCATAGCTACAGAGGATGTGAACTCAGGATGCCCACCTGCCTGCTTTCTGCTGCCTCAGCCATTTTTAAGAAATCCTCAGTGGGCAGCCATTGCTCAGCAGATTCCACAGCATCCTGCCCTGCTCTGAGCCTGGGAAGTCATTGAGCTGTTTAACCCAACACTTCTGCATAGTGGGGCAGCAGAACTGTTTGAGTTCAGCTTCTATGGCTGGCAGCAGTGTGGAAGAGTGACCTAGGTCTGGGAAACTTGCTCTGATTGCTGCCCACAGAACTCCTGCCACAATGCCAGTGTCCCTCTAACAGCTCTGCTCAGCCACTCTGCTCTATGGTGCTGCAGCACCCCTGAGACTTGGCCTTGTCCAGCTCCTGTCTGATACCTGACCTGTGCTCACCCCAAGAGTGGCTTGGGGTGTGCTGGGGGTTTATTCTTTGGGTCTGCTCCTCGCCGGTTCCTTGGCTCTGAGTCCTTCCACACTCTCCCATGAAGGAGCAGCGTGGCCAGTGGGTCTGTACCTTACCTCTGCCTTTGCTTGCAGGCAGTCTCTGAAGGGGTCTGGCACTGCAGCATCTGCCAGGCTGTGCCAGTTGCAGCCTTTAGCAAGGAGCAAAGGCTTTCTTACTTGCCTGTCTCTTCTGTTCTCGTGGATGTTTCCAGCCCTCAGGATAAGGGCACAAATGCAGACTAATGTGTGTGTGCTGCTCCAGCTCATCCGTGGGTGACTCCCAGAGCCCACCGCTGGCGATGCTGGGCTGGAGCTGACCAAGCCTCGAGCATCAGAAAAATCCATCCTCTTTGCAGTGCAGAGCTCCAGCTCACAGCAGAAGCCCTTTGTTGTCCTGCTCAAAGCAGAAATTATTTCTGTCAGTTCCTGTAAGGCACCGTGGGAGAGACAGCCTTGTGCAGGGGATTCCCCACGATGCGGAGCTGCGGCGTGATGAAGCAGGAGGGTGGCACCGGCACCAGTGCTGCAGCCTGTCCCCTCTGGGCCCAGTGGGCAGGGTGACAGTGATGTGTGCTTTAGGAATGGTCTTCCCAAGGCTTTTCCCTGCCCTGGCAGAGGCTCCCTGCTGCAGCATCTCCTTCCCCGTGAAGTCTTGGCGTTTGAAGAGTGAGTTCGAGGCTGCCCTGATTAAAATTTAATGAGGCTTGGTATTATTGAGGACCCTTTAGTGTCAGTTCTGCACCCATCAGCAAATAAATAAATCAGTGAGGGTGTGGGGGTGAGCCCCATCTCTGCCAGCAGCCTGGGCAGCCTCAGGGTCAGTGTCT
Source organism: Ramphastos sulfuratus (assembly GCA_013399055.1). NCBI lineage: Eukaryota > Metazoa > Chordata > Aves > Piciformes > Ramphastidae > Ramphastos > Ramphastos sulfuratus. The sequence goes on along the minus strand of WBNM01028919.1, from coordinate 219,355 downwards.
GCTGGAGATGATGGGTGGGAGAGAGCAGCTCAGGGCAAGGTGAGGAGCTGGGTGGCTCTTCATTTTTTCTCTGGCAGCTGCTGGAGCAGGGCTTCCCTTTTATTTGTTATTTGCATACTTTAGCCACTGGAATTGAATTTGTGCCCATTAAAACTAAATTAGTGCTGCCTGGAATTTTAAATAGGCTCTGGCAGAGAACTCCATTAACTCTATGGGAGCAGCTCCTGCAGTTCCCTTCTCCACAGGCACAGTGCACACTGGAAACCACTGCAAAGTGCTGATGATTTGCACGTTCTGAAGGATAATTTGAGTGCCAGTAGCAGAGATGATGCATTACAGGTTTTGAAAGCCTTCAGCATTGCTCAGAGCTGGGCTGAGCTTCACAACAAGGGGTGGTGGAGAAGTCTCACCATCAGTTTGCACATCCTTAGGTTTCATGCTATGGTAATACCATGACCCTGGCTCCCTGTACCTGCTCTCCAGGTTGCCTTGCTCCATCCCTGGCAGGTCTTCCTGCACCCTTTGACCCCAGACTCTTCTTCCTCATCCCCTCAACAGTCTTTCTGCTCTTGTGGGGCCCGTGCTGATGGCATGCCTGGGATATTGGCAGTTCTGACCTTGGGTTTGGAGCCCTGTTGGCTGGGACCCCAAGTGCAGCCCTGACCCCTTGCCATGCCAAGGGGTGCTTTGTGCCTTCCTACCAGCCCTCATCCCCATCCTAGATGCAGGAGCTCTATGTGGGGTGGTTCACAGCCCTTCCCTGGAAGGCATTCAGGACTCAGGTAGCCTTAGCAGATCTGGCAGCAGAACTTGCCCAGCAGCTCTGGGAATAAATGGACACTACATGAAGGACTTGTGATTAGTTCCTGTTGTTCAGTGGTCTCTGATGAGAAAAGAGAAAACACGCATGAGTGAAACTGCCTCTTGTTTACAAGGAGTGGGATTTAATTTAAAGCTTCCTCTTTGCAGAAAACAGAACCAGGTTCAGTCAGTCAGGGATACCACAGCACAGCTGGGGAGACAAGGCCTGGCTGCCTGCTCCTGGGACCAGCCAGGATCCTCAGATCCTGTTGAGTTACGTGTTGGACAACTCCAATGACCAGGAATGAGTGAATGGAGCAGCACCCTGGTGCTCTTCCAGTGCCAGGCACTTCTCAGCAGAGCCTGCTCAGCCATTGCCCAGGCACACGTCCAGCAAGCCCCTGTGCTGCCTTGCCTGGGCTGTGCAGCCCCACACAAGGGAGCAGCCTTCTGGCCAGAGCCCAGAGAAATGGGGCAGCACTAGGCAGGGGCAGCCTTTTGCATTTTCCTTCCTTCTGGAGCCAAGGCTGTTCCTGGAATGTCTGCAAATGCTCTGTGGCTGGGTCACACGGGCATGGGCTGTGCTGGCCCCCAGCAGACAGCAGCGTGGGGCTCATCCCTCCCTGCTGCTGCCAATGCTCTGTGCCAGGGCAGGTGCTGCCTAGTGACAGGAGTGCCTCAGATGGCAAGTCTCCATCTCCTGCCCTTCCTCACTTGATCGTAAAAACACACCACAGGCATCGACCTACCACCAAGAAATTCAGCTCCTTTGCTTCTGCACAACCAGGGCACAACCTGCCCTGCTACTTCTTGTCAGGTGCCCACCAAGCAGGCACAGCTTGGAGCAGCACAAAGCAAAATTCCTTCCAGAATTTGGTCTGGAGTGGCCAACATGACTCTGGGTAACTGCTCTGAATCCAATTAATGCTGCCTGAGTAGATGTTAGGAATTATAAAGAAGAGTATGGTCCCGAGCTTGTCACCTAAACTGTGATAATATTCCTTCAAAGGAGGCACATTTACAAATATTAATTACTTGGGGAACAGCTCAGGGCTTAAACTGAATTAAGGGGGGAATGTGTTTTTGTGATTTGGGGTTTGATTGAGAGGGAGAGCTTTCTGTGTTCTGGAACAATGGAGCACTTCTGTGTGACAGAGCTGGCAGCAAAACACAGGGAGTTTGTCTGCACTGGGTCCCCCACCCTCCAAAACCAATTTACCAGAGCAAAGATTTTATGTCAGAAATTACCTGGGGCCAAAAGAGTTTTTTTTCAGAAGTGTTTAGCACAGGCTTCCCTAATCAGAAAAATGCAGGAGTGCACAGCTGAAATGCAGCATGTCACTTCTCTGTGAGGAGCAGGCTGGTCCGGGGCTGCTTTGGAGCTTTTCTGGGTTCAGTTGCTCTTGGGCAAGGCTGTGGGTGCTTTTGTGAGGTCCTGATAGAAAAAAGACAAGCCTTCAAGTTGAAGTGGAGGTGCCAGCCAATTTCTCTGACCACTTCTGACAGGTGGCAGGTAAAGGCTGGAATGGCCCTGAAGGCTCTGAGGTCAGACAGGCTTGTGGCTGGCGTGGGGCCAGCAAACCTTGCTGTAGTGCAGGCAATAGAACCCAAGGACTCAGTAAATGACCTGCAGCACAGGCTGTGGGGAGTGGAGCGTGAGAGCAAGGCTGCTCAGCCCCTGTCAGCAGGGAAATTCCCAGGACCTCTTTCTAATTTTTTTTTCTGCCCTCAGTATAAAGAAATCAAGCGACTCGCACCCAGCACCCCTGGCAGCATCTCCGGCTGCGCGTGAGGAGCCTGCACTCACGTCCTCTGAATTGCTAAGCAACTGTGTCCCATTCGCTCTGGTGGAGCAAATTGAAACATTGATTTATCTATTTGTTTTGCAACCAACACCAGGGCTTCATTACGCCTTTCCCTGGGGACAGGCTCCGCGTGCGGGGACTGGCAATGAGCTCCTGCTCCCCACACGTGTGCACAGCTTCGGTCTTCATCTGGGGGAAGAGTCCAGAAAGGAGACACTTGGCCTGCCCTCTGCGTGTGGCTCTGGGCCGTTTCAGGAGTAAAACACAAGGAGCCTCCCTTTCCTGGGCTGCTGGCTGCTGCTTTCACATCCAGGTCTGATCCAGGATGTCCTTCGAGCCTCCTGTGCCATCTATAGGGCTGTGCTTTATGCTGCTCACAGCTGGTGAGGCAGAGGTGCTGAGCTGGCAGCAGAGCTCCGCAGCAGCACGGGCAGAAAAGCCAGATCCCATCCCATACAGATGAGGAGGGGACCTGGCACTGCCCAAACTGGCACGATGGAGGTGGGCAGAGTGCAAGTGCTGAAGCAGGGTGGGAATCTGTTTGAGAAGTGCCAGGCATTGTGTGTGTGTTCACTGGGAGTGTTTTACAGATGTTCTCTGCCCACACAGCTGTGCACATCTGCACCCTCCATGGACAAAACACAGCATCCTTGGCTATACAGGGTGCAAATGACAGCAGCCAACGGCTGCCCAGGGGTCCCCTTGCCAGGCAGACCCCAGCTGATTCACAGGGAGTGGCACTCATGGTCACTGGCACAGCAACTTCTCTGAGCCCAGGAGTGTTTATCCCCTGCCGAGCTGACAGGCACTGCTGCTGCAGGAGCCCCTCTTTGATAGCACCTGTGGGGCTCCTCTCCCAGGCCATGGTGTCTGCCTGCACCTGTCTCAAAGCTGGGAAAGCAGGGACACTGTGCACAGAATGAGCTGAGCTGCTCCCCAAAATGTGTGATGACATCAGATAATGCTTCCTAACAGGAGAGAGTATTTTGTTCGTGGTTGGATATGTTCCCATATGGAGCACAGGTAAGATTTGACTGTGGGATGTTTGGATTCTCTTGAGCTGAAGAAATCCCTTCTGGCCTAGCTCAGCTGCCTCATTTGGTGTGGACCAGAGCCCCTGGGGCAGCACAGCAGTGTGTGCACTGTGAGCTGCAGCAGGTTGCTGCGGGGCTCTTGAGGGAGGTGCTGCTTCCAAGCACAAGCTGCAGATGGCCCTGGCCTGGCACAGGCTGTCCTGCCCTGGAGTCTCACCACTGGTGCAGTGAGCTCTGCCTTTCTCAGGCATTCCTGTACTGCCTGGGTTGCCAGATTGCAGCACTGCACATGAGGCACTCATGCACTGGACCCTTCCTGCAGGTGTTTTGTGCATCCACCCAGATGCTGCAGGGACATGCTGCCTTTCATCAGCAGCTCCAGCACTTGTGGCCAGCTCTTGTTCCCTCTCTGCAAACCACACAGATTTCTTTTCTCTGTGATGCTCTTCTCTCTTACATCACCCTCTAAGGATGCAGGTGGCTCAGCATGGGGATCTGCTAGCTCATCACTATTCACTTTGGATATAAACTCTTTGGGTCAGCTTCTCCCCAGAATCTGGACACTTCCTCTCTTGGCTGATGGTTCCATAAGCAAGGAGAAAACAGACTGCAGCAAACCCACAGTCGAGCTCAGTGGGATGAAGCAAACTTGTGGCAGCTGCAGTGTGGCCATCTCCTAGGAACCAAAGCCAGAAGTTGTCCCACAGCTGCTCCAAATACCATCTTACTGCGCAGGGATATTTTTAGCTGGCATTTGGATTCAGCTCCAAAAATACTTGTGGAAATTTATTTTAAGGACTTCATTTTTCTTTCTCTCCTAGAAGCATGTTCACTAAACTCCTTCCTGCCACTGTGGTGTTTCAGCCACCTCTCCCAGTGAGACCATGGTCCAGAGACCATGCTGGAGGGAAGGACTGGAAGAGAAAAATGCATAAAGGTTCTGCTTAAGGATGGATGTGGGACATCTGAGTTCATTCTGCAAGCTGTTGGGAGTTAGGTCTGCACCTAATCCTAAAATTAATCCTAAAATTCCTGAGCTTTGTGGGAGTGTGCTGGGGAGGAGGGGAACAGGGGGGACATGCTGCTCGCTCTGAACCACCTCCAATCCTGCAATGGCAAAACCTAGGTTGAGTTTTTTCCTGTGCCTTCGGGGCACAGAGCAGAGCTGTGCATTTGGGGCACCTCTGCTCTTCCAAAAGGTCTCCTTCAGGTCATCAGGAAATGGAAATGTATGAGGAAGAGAAAGAGGAGGAGGTGCATCGAGTTTGAGGAGTCTGGCATAGTAAATGGTCAGAAACAGGCCAGAGCTTGGCTGTCCAGAAGCTGCCCCTGTCTGCCAGCATGCTGTGGGCTGTGCATTCACCCTTGGTTTTCAAAGCCTTTTCAGGGAAATAACAGCAACTAATGATCTTTCAAACTTATGCAAGTGCAGCTCATGCTGAGGTTTCCTTTGGGACTGGCTGTGCATTCCAGCTCCCAGCTGTGCCCCACATACAGAGTTCATGATGAAAATGCACTTAGGCAAAGCCAGCAAATGCCTTTCCCTCTTGGGTGGAGCAGGGCTGGCTGCTCCTGCCCATACCAACAGCAGTTAGCTGCTGCAAGAGGAGAAGCCATCAAGGGTGAGGTTATTTAAGGCTCAGGCTGCCTTGGCAGGATGTGCTTCAAGTGAAGATGTTGCTGATGAATATAAAAAGAGGGGAGGAAGAGAAGGCTCTGGGCCAAGGTTTCTTGGCAGTGTGGGGGTCTTAGTTGGTGTTCCTTGAAGAACTTTTTAGCCAGTGGCTCAATGGTATCTGGTGCCTCCTTCAGAAGTTTCAGGGTCAAGGAGGGCAGGACATTGTGCCATATGACTGAAGGGGTCCCATGCCGTGAATTTCTTGACTGAGGCATCCAGCAATAGCTCCAAAGAGCTACAGGTCACCATTCTGAAGTCTTCAGGCTAAACACTCAAGAAATTCCTGCTCAGGACTATTTAAAGAAAACTGAGGCTATTGTCTGGGTTTGGCAGCCCTGTCTTCACCAGAGAGTGCTTGAGCAAAGCCACTGCTGCCTTAGGGCCATGCCCACCTTCAGCTGGCAATCCTAAGGAATTTCCTAATGCTGAAGACAAGGCTTCAGCAGTGCCTGCATGCAGCCTTGCACCTGTGGGAATCGTGAGCTTGCTTTCCTTTTTCCCTTCCCCACATCCATCATCAAATGACTATGAAGTGATTCCTTAATGGAAATTAATAACCTGCATTCTATGTGATGTCCTGTCCTGCTTCAATTCCAGCTGAGGAACCAGAGCAAGGAATATATACCCACAACGTGTAGACACTCTCTAAATCACCACAGTCGAGCTTAAATTCTTTTTACTCTTCCCTGTAAACCTGGACCAAAGTAGGTTAGTGGATCAGAACAGATCTGCTCTGTATTATTTATAGATTGTTTCCTTCTGGATCTTGCTGCTTGGCTGGATGCTGCTAAAGAGGACTCCATGTTCCAGCAGTTTTTCTCTTTGCTGCAGCTTTCAAACTTTCTATTTTTGTCTGTAGGAATTCCATCTCCCCAGCTCCCTCCTCTGCTAAATTCAGCACTGGCAGTGCTGAAAGTCTTTCCCCGTGTGCCATGCCAAGATCTGACTAGGATGAGAAGTGCTGCACCATTCCAGCAGTGGTGAGCATGGGCAGGACAGGCAGCACCCAGCACAGGTATTCACCTGCCATGCTCCTGAGGCCGGTGCCCTCCAGGGAAGCTGCTTGCTCTGCCAGAAGGATGCTTTGGCCAGGTTCTTGCTGTGTCAGCACCATTACCCCTTGGAGACAGATAAGCATCCAGGAGCCTTTGCAGCAAAGCAGCAGCCCTCTGTGGCCCTGGGCAGGTCTGGTTTCAGTAGGCTGCACAGCCTGGCACAGGGCTGCCCTCTCAGCAGCAGCCCTCATCATTTCCACAGAGCTCTTGGAATTCAAACCCACTGTCAGTGCAGAGGCTGCACACAGCAGCCCAGTGTGGTAGGCAGGCTAGGGCTGCATAATTTATGACACTGCATTTCTTTTTGATGAGGTCTGGAGGCTAAAAGCTCTGGGAAGGCTGTGCTGGGTTTTTATGGCATCTCTGTGCTCAGGTGGTGTCGGATTCTGCAGGCACAGTCTGTGCTTGTCCGCCCCTCTACTCTGCCCTGAGGAGGCCTTATCTGGGGTACTGGCTTCAGTTCTGGGCTTCCCAGTTGGAGAAGGACAGGGAACTGCTGGAGAGGGGACAGTGAAGGGCTACAAAGGTGATGAGAGAACTGGAATGTCTCTCTTTTGAAGAAAGTCTGAGGGGCATGGGGTTTTCTAGTCTGAAGAAGGGCAGACTGAGTAGGGATGTCATCAGTCCTGATCAATACTTCAAGGGTGGGTGTCAGGAGGATGGGACCAGGCCTTGTTCAGTGGTGCCCAGTGACAAGGGGTAATAGGCATGAGCTTGAACATAGGAAGTTCCATCTAAACACAAAGAGGAACTTTACTTTGAGGATGGCAGAGCACTGGAGCAGGCTGCCCAGAGAGGTGGTGCAGTCTCCATCTTTGGAGTCATTCAAAACTTGCCTAGATTCTGTCCTGTGCAACCTGCTGTAGATGACCCTGCTCTGGGAAGGAGGGTTGGACTAGGTGATCTCCAGAGGTCCCTTCCAAGGTCTGTCTGTCATTCTATGTGCCAGAAGGGACATCAAGCCCTGGGCCTTAGTGGGACTAGCTATGCTTTTGGGGCCACTTGGGGCTTTTTGTCACTGTNCCTCCCTGCTCCTGCTGGCCACACTGTTCCTGATCCAGGCTAGGATGCCATTGGCTCTCCTGCCCACCTGGGCACACTGCTGGCTCAGCTACTATCTACCAGTACCTCCAGGTCCCTTTCTGCCTGGCTGCTCTCCAGACACTCTGTCCCCAGCCGTGTGTGTCCTGCCTCCCCCTTTCCCATGCCACAGCACTTTTTTGGCCTCTGTGGATGAATTTCCTCCCTGTCTCAGGTCTAGCTTGCTGCCATCCATCATTTCTAGTCTTCTTGCAGCTCACCTATTGGGGCCCATGGCAGCTGTGACATGGAGGTGGGTGGCTGGAGGAGCATCACTGATGGAGCAGCGCTGCTGAAATGCAGGCAGCTTGCTCCCCGCGAGCAGCCTGCCAGTCCTCCCCAGCTAGGGGTGATGGTTTCCTTGCACCCCCCGGGACACCCACCAGAGGCCTGAGCTTCCTGCTGCACTGCACTGAGCCATGCCAGGACAGCTCCGGGCAGCAGCAGTGCTGGAAGTCTTCAGTGCAAGGAGCTGAGCTGCCACCAGCACCAGGCTTGAGCAGGCACGGCCGCGGGCCCGTGATGGGGCAGGATGGGACCCGGCTGTGCCACCTCCTCTGCATCTCGGTGCTGCTGGGACGTGTCCCGGGGGTGTCCTTGCTCTGCTGGACACTCCCCAAATCTGTCCTGTTAACGAATGGCATCCCTGATAATCAAAACGCTGCTCATAGGAGCTCCGGTGATCCCTGAGGGCTATCAGAGGTCATTAACTGTGAAGCGTGGCCCCCAGGGTGCACTTAGAGCAAGTTCAGCCAGCAAAAACCCTTCCTTGTTAATGCTTCTGCTGTTTGGCAGGTGATGGACTGACAGTCAGCCACGGACAGCCCTCCTCAAAGAGCAGCTGCAGAGTCCCTCTTCTGCACCGCTGCTCTGAAGCAGAAAGGGCAGCAGATTCCCTAAGCCCCAGCAAAGCTCTCCTGTTACCCAAGAGAAACCTTTCTTGAGAAGAGTACCCCAAGGTGGCTGGCATGTCCAGACACAGCTGCAAACCACAGGGCATCACCCCATGCCTTGGGAGCTGTGGCTTTCTATTTTTATGATGACACCTTCTGAGGTCTTGCTAATGTAATTTGGGATTGTTTGTGACTTCCAGAGCGTGGGTTCAGCCTGCCTGCTTGAGGCTGCCTGCTGCACTGAGTAGCAGCTGCAGGATGAGGGCTTCTCAGGCTGATGGCTTCTGGTGATTAAGCAGAGAGGTAATACCTGGAGCTCAATAAAAAGCCTGGCTTTGGCCTAGGAAAAGGAATGAGTTTCTTATCAAGTGCTTCAGTATTGAGACACATCTAAATCAAACCCCTGGGTGGGGAGTGGGCTTCTGCCATCGGGCAAGCAGCCTCCCCAAACTATGCAGTGTGAGCTGGATGCCCTTCAGAGCTGTTTGGGAGCTCCCCCCCCCCNNNCCCCCCCCCCCCCCCCATTCTGGTGATATCTTTCTAAATTCTACATTAAACTTATCAGGGTGAGTAATGCATCACAGCTTCCCCATGTCAGACTTATATGTTACTTACTCAGCTGTAGCTTTGTGTTTGCCTTTCCCTGCCATTTATCTTCAGGCTCTGTGCTAGAATGTAGCAAACCCTGGGTCCTCCTCACCAGAAGCTGTCTGCTGTGGAGATGCTCTCTGGTGAACCAGAATATGACCTCTAGTCTGAGCACTGCTGCCTGAGGCAGTGCTCCTTCCAGAGGGGAAGGCTGTGGAAGGTCCCTGGACAATGCTGCTGCTCTGTAGGGTGCAGGTGCTCTGCTGTAGGGTGGGATTGTGCCCATAATGAATGGGCCAAACCACCCAAAGAGCCTGAGCTGCTGCCCTTGAGGCAGGGCACAGGAAGGACACTAATGGCCATTGATGTGAGTGCAGGTTTTGGGTGATGAGGAGCTTTAGGTGTACACAAAAACAAGTGAGGTGCTGCTTCCCCATGCATCTGGAGACAGGCAGTGTTGGGGTGCAAGCACTCTGGAACCCAGACCCAAGCGGTTTGCTGCCAGTGGTTCCTCAGGGCATCAGGCAGCAGGATGCAGCTAAGAAGAAACAGTTTAGGGGCAATGTAGTTATGGTTTCCTCTATGGAATTGCTTTGTTGCTGGTGCTCTGCACCCACTTACTCCTTGAGTAAGATCATACTTGATCTTAGGTGCTGTTGCCAGGCATGTTGGCAGAGCTTCTGCAGCTGCTTCTCAAAGGTTGATGTTGCACAAGGGTGGCTAAGGAGGAATTCCTTAACCATTTTAGGGCTTTTTCCTCCTGCAGTCTCCATGTACTACCATGCCTCTTGTATTTCCTCTACTAGCTGTTGAATAATTCACTCCCCAGACACCATCTGGAGTTCCCCCTTTCCGTGCTGCCTCTCTTTACCTCCCTCTGCCAAGGCCCCCCCTGGCTGAAGCACCTCTTCCTTTGGCCACATGCAGGACTGCTGCTGTTCCAAGCACTCCTTTTCTGTTGCTCTGCTTCATTTTATTCTGATGTCTGTATTAATAATTGGATGCCTTTGGGTTGCAGCTACATTCCTGAGTCATATCCACCAGTTTTCCTCTGTTGTTTTTTTTTTTCCTTTCTGTAGAAATGAGTAGGCTGCTGTGGGAATCAGGACAGCTCTTAACAAATGCAGTCACTCAGATGTCTTTAGCACCTGAGCCTGTCTTCCTGAGCAGCAGTCAGCTTTTATTTGTATCACCCTTTCACCTTATGTTTACATTTTTAGAGCAAACACTGCATGTGTTCAGCAAAATTAATCAGTATAATTATGTGATTTCCAATGTCAGGTTCAGCCCAAACACTGATGTAGGGTGGTGATTAGCCCCATCAGCAGCAATGAGGATGGAGAGCTAATGTGTGCCTAAAACAGTTATTTTGAAAGATGCCATTTATATTCCACTCATAAATGGAATATTTCCTCTGAACCCCCTTAACCAATTCGCCTAGAAAATGTTTTTCTAGGAGGTGGTGATGCCACTTGCTGGGGGTGGATTTGCTGCTTTGCTGCTGCCAGAGCCTGCCATTATTTGGACAGAAAGGAGTGAGCGAGCTGTGGGTGCTTATCAGGACCTCTGCACCTTTGTGTTTGGCTGAGCTTATACCAAATGAAATCCTGAAACTATTTAAATCTGCATAGTCTCCATCTTCTCAGATCCCTACAAGAAGTAATAAAAGTCTTGTGAATATTGTTCAGGAATTGTGCAGCCAGAGCAGGGAGCTCCTGCACCCAACCTCCTGGCTGCGGCTCTTGGCACAGAAGCATCCTCCATGCCTTATGAGGTTCATGAGACAGGCTCAGGCCTGGAACACGAGAGAGCCATGGTAGTGTTGTTCCTCACTTCAGCCTTTCAGAGCAAGAAGCATTTCAGAGATTGAAGCTCCACCAGTGATTAATTTGCTACTTCTGTCCTTCAGAAAGGGCAGTGCTGCAGAAGCGCAGCTCCCGCCTTGTAAAGAAGTTTGATCAATTAAAACAATTTACTTTGTTGCTAATGATTTCAGACCATGGTAATTTATTGGTAAATAAGTGACTTCAGAGGTGCCTTCATTCAGTGAGTGCACAGAGGAAATGCTAACAGGTTCTTGGGTAAATGAAGTCTTGGGTTTAGGAACAGTCTCACTGCAAACCATTTAGAGTCGGCACGCGGCACAGCTTGAAGGATTCCAGCTTCTGGAGAAGATCAAAGCTCCTGGTGGGTTTCCAGGGAAACACAGGTAATGGGGAACAGTCCTGGGCTGGACTCTTGAGTCCAGTTACAAATAAAGATACAAAGACTGAGGAGTTTTCCCATCTGTGCATAAACGATCTTAGCAAGTTGGGGTGCATGGCTTTAGCGGCTATGAAAAGTGCCTGGTGGGAGGGAGCAGGCTGGGTCCCTGCTCTGGTGCTCAGCAGGGGTAAGAAGTCACCAGCAGGCAGTGACCAGCTGGTGAGAGCTGCTGCAAAACCTTCTGAATGAGTTTTCAAAATGGACACTTTATAGTAGAACTTCACAGTGTTGAAAAGCCTCCTGGCTGGTGCTGGCTTTGTCAGGGTCTCACTTATCCTGTGGACAGGGCTGCTGCAGCTTCAATTTGCCTGCTTGGTCAAATAGGCTGTCACATGCCAGGGACAGGCAGATCTGTCAAGCTCCACACAGCTTTCCTTTATTAGTTCTATCGGGTTTATTGCCTTCCTCGTGCTCTGAGGGATGATGGTTGTTTAGTGACAAGAACCTGGAAAATCATTCAAGTTGACAATGCTTTTTAGATTTCATTTTTCCTTGTGTCTCTATCTATGAAGGAGTGACTTGATGGCACAGTGAACAGAGCAGGGGCTCTGTGGTATTGCTGAGGACTTGACTTCAAGTTCTGGGGTCTGCTTGTGTTCCCAACCCCACATCACCCAACTGTGGTGACACAGAGACTTTACCTGTCCCACCAGAAACCCTGGTGAGTGTCTCAGCTTTGCATGGCAGGGATGTGCTTTGTTTAGAGGCAGACTGTGACAGTCTGCCTTTAATTTCCTTAGGCTGACAGCTCTGGTCACTTGCAACTCATGTCAGTCAGGAGGGCACTTCTGTCATGTTCTCCCCAGGTTCTTGCAACACTGAGGCAGTTGCAACATTTCTGATGCAGCACCAAAACACCATGAAACCTGGAGGAGACAAAAGTCAAACTAGCTGTGAAGTAGGGTCTCCCTTGGCTGCGCACAGGTTCTGGTCACTAAACATTGCCTGCCCCAGAGAGGGGTGCTCCTCAGAGAGCTCCCCAGGAGCAGAGCCAGAAGGAGACTCTGCAGGGGCTTCAGATGTTCACCCACACCAGGTTTGCTGCTCACAGGCTCCTTGTGGCTTCCTTCACAGGTGTCTTCACTGCTCCCTGAGGTAGCAGGCAGGCAGCATGCATCAAGTGAAATCCCTGCCCTTCAGGCTGGCAGAGCAGGACATGGTCTCCCTCATGCTTTAGTGTCACAGCTTCTTCAGGAGTCCTGGCATAGTCCCCAGCAGCCCCCAGTCCCAGGGTTTAGGAACCCCAGAATCAGCTTCTGAATCCCCTCTGCTGCTCTGCCACCTGCTCTGTTGCCACACAGGCACCAGAGATAGGATGGTGGTGCCAGAACAGCTACTTCAGATGGGTGGTGGGTACCAGCTGCTGGTGTTGTGGTCCTGGCAGGCAAGGTGAGAGCTGCTGCTTCTGTGCAAAGCATCTGCTGCTTCATATGTGTGGCTTTCTGAGAAGGAGCAGGCAGTAACCTGGGGAATCCCAGGGACTTGAATTCCTGCTGTATCTGATTCTGGCGCTCTGTAGCCATGGCAGGTGACAGAAGCACTCCTGATGGCAGTAGAAGTGTTTCTGATGCATCAGGGAAAGCAGCCACAGCTTCTGTGTCTTCTGCCAAGATGAACATTTTTCCTGTGGAGCTGTTTGCCAGGAGGCACGACTGCAGTCACGCCAAATCATGCTGCTGCTGAGTCAGCACCAAGTCCCCATTCTGGCAGCACTGGCGAGCACTGCTCTGTGGTGTGAAGACACTTGTGTCTAGCAGCAAACAGGAGGCATCTGGGCAGGATCTCTGGCTCCAAAAGGCATAAAAGCTCTGCAGAGATGGCCAATTGCTAACATGGTAAAGGTTGGCATTTTCTGTCCGAGTGCAGCACTGCAGATCTGCTCAAGGCACACTGTGATACCAAGACAGCTTCTCAGGCTTTGCCCTTGTGTCCCAAGCTTGCAAGGATGGCATTTCTAGCTATCAGTGCAAATCAGGGATACTGATAATCCTTTGTAGTATCGAAGGGGTTGTGCCTGTGTGTGAGGAACTGCCTGATGAGGCTCTGAGGTGTGCAAGCTGAAGGAAATCTGCTCTGTCACTTGTTAACAGACAGGAATACAAAGGTCTGCATTCCTCTTCCATCTTCTGGGCAGCCAGGAAAAACAACAACAAAAAAAACCCCAAAAAGCAGTAAATTAAAAAATGCACCAAGCACTGTGAGCCTGGATGGCACAGAGCATTGCTGTTCATGGCATTTCAAGGACTCCATTGCTGCTCCTGGCATTTCAAGGACTCCTCACTGCTGTTCCTGGGATTTCAGGGATTTCCCCTATCAGTTCCTGGGATTTCAAGGACTCCCCACTGCTGTTTCTGGGATTTCAGGGATTTCTCATAGCAGTTTCTGGGATTTCAAGGACTCCCCACTGCCATTTCTGGGATTTCAAGAACTCCATTGCTGTTCCTGGGGTTCCAAGGGCCCTTTCTGTAAGCTGTTCATTCCTCAGTTACCTATTTCTAGATGCTGCTTGAGATGCATCAGTGCCTAAGCTGCAAAGCCCCTTTGATCTGCACTCACTTTCCCTACATTTACCGACTTAAAAGTGCTCCTGTTAAACTTTAATTATTCCCACGTCTGGCACTGGATGTTCCAACTGCTGCTGCTTTTTTGGGATGTCTCAGAAGATAGCAGTGTAGGTAGCTGGGTCAAGTAGCTGATGGGTAAAATGAGTAATGCCTTGCCATGTGTAACAGGCTGTGGCTGCTGCCGAGCTCTAGCAGCTTCCCTGCCTCTTCATGCTCTGAAGTGTGCAGGGTTGTTGGCATTGTCTGTTCTTTCCTCCTGCTCGTGTGAGTGTGCACCAAAGGCAGCAGCACTTCATTTATAAAGCAGCTGCACTTCACAGGCACTTTGGAGGAGTAAATCTTACACCAAAGCCCAGTAATTCCTGAAGACATTGTCCAAACTGCAGTGCTGCTGTGGGAGCACACTGTGAAATACAGATCAGGGAGAGGTCCAAAGGGTCCAAAGGTGGGATGCAGCCACAGTTACCAAAGAAGTTGTCACTCCCATGTGCCACATCTCCAGATGCTCATCTGATAAATTTGCTCTTACTACTTAAAAATTTGACTGGATGCAGCAGTGGCATCTGCCACCTGCTCAGCCTGAGCCCAAGGGCTAAGCAAAGCTTCCCTTTCTGCTTCACCAACACAGCTTTGGAGGCCATCACCATGCTGTCAACTGCCCAGAAACTGCTGGGCTGTGTCTGTGTGGTGGCTTTGAGATGGGTGGGCTTTAGCCAGGTTGCAGCAGCCNTCTATGATTCTATGATTCTGTTCATTGCTGACAATGGGCAGCTTGGGGCTTGCTCTCCAGTTTGCCGTCCTCTTCTCTCAGTGTGTGAGACACCAAGGAAACAGAGACCTGATTCTAGGCAAAAAGGAGCCGTGGAGGAACATGTCTTCTTTGAATTCAGAGTTGTCAGCACTAACCAGGGCTTTTTGTGCACCCTGGGAGTGGTTCTGTTTGCTCTCTTACGTGAAATAGAGAAGCAAACTCTGCTTGTCAGATGGCATGAGGGCATCTCTGTAGCCAGGGCACCTATGCAGCTGCAAAGGTCTCAGCAGGGTCTGATAAGGAGATACCTCTGCTCTCATCAGCAGGTCAGAGAAGCCCCTCTGAACTGCACAGCAGCACTGGTGGGGTTCATGTTTCCTTTTAAGATTTCAAAGCATCCTCTTGGGAGTCTAGAAATATATCCAGGAGTCCTGGAGAGCTGGGCTCAGCCTCACACAGCCTACAGCAGGAGCTCTGATGCTAATCTGTTTGTTAATCTCCTCTGTCTGGGGAAATTTGAAGCTTCTGAGTGATGATGAAGAAGAAAGAGGGTGTCTAATCTTGTTCTTGCAATTCAGAAGAAATTCAAGTCTGATACTTTTTAGCCTTAGGATTTGATATTTCCAGTCTAAAAGTGCTGTGTCAGTTCCCAGCTGGCTGCTGTGAGTCCTTTTCAGGGCACCCTGCCTAACGAGGAAGAGCTGGCAATTGAATGGGGGTGGAGGAGTCCTGCTGGCCTCGAGGTGAGCAGGTACCAGGGATGTGCCACCTCTGCCTCTGGGGACAGCCCTGCTGGTGCTGGGCTCCCTGTGCATCTTTTATTTAGGCTCTTGCATCTCTATGAGCCCTCACATGCAACACAAAGTGAAGCTGGGCTCCAAAATACATCCCACAGGAGGAGAAGTTGGGATTCCCTGGCACTGTGAAGGTTATCCAGGCACACCAAAACCTGCAGCAGGTAACCTGTGTGCTGTACAGCAGTGGCATAAGGATTTTGCCACAGGAACAAAAGTGTTGCAAGACTATCAAAGTCAACATTATGAAAGTCTTTTGAAAGTTATTGATGTTTTTCCTCTGGGAATTGTATTACCAGTCACTGATATCAAAAGTAACAAATTTAAAGAAGCTATAAATGACAAGGCCCTCAGAGCAACAGCAAAAAGTCAAAATAAAAAGGACTTGCTGGCTTACCCTGTACCATATAGGCTGTCTGGAACAGTACACTGTGTTTATCATCTGTTCCTCCAGGCAGGCATCAAGATCATGCTCACATCATTTCCAGGCAGCTAGAGTCCCATGTCTCTGCACTTACTGTGCTGCCCAGATCAATGGGAAGGGGCCAGAGCTGATGAGCACCCTGTGCTGGCTGGGAAGAAGTGACATGGGCTCTGAGGGATATCACATCCCCAGCAGACTGGTCAAAGCCATGCCCCTCATCCAGGCACCATCCAGAGGTAGCAGACAGTTCCATCACAGCAGGGCACAGCTGTGTGAGGAGTCTGTCATGCCAGCAAGAGATCATAGAATCATAGAATGGTAGGGTTGGAAGGGACCTCAAGGATCATCTAGTTCCAACCCCCTGCCATAGGCAGGGACACCTCCCACTAGCACAGGTCACTCAAGGCCTCCTCCAACCTGACCTTGAACACCTCCAGGGAGGGAGCAGCCACAACCTCCCTGGGCAACCTGTGCCAGTGTCTCACC
The DNA here is from genome assembly GCA_013399055.1 of Ramphastos sulfuratus. Lineage (NCBI taxonomy): Eukaryota > Metazoa > Chordata > Aves > Piciformes > Ramphastidae > Ramphastos > Ramphastos sulfuratus. The sequence continues at coordinate 203,137 of WBNM01028919.1, read as the reverse complement.
ACCCTCACTGCAAACAACTTCCTCCTAACATCCAGTCTAAATCTCCCCTCAGCCAGTTCAAACCCATTGCCCCTTGTCCTGTCATTACAAGCCCTTGTCAATAGTCCCTCCCCAGCCTTCCTGTAGCCCCCTTCAGATACTGGAAGGCTACTATAAGGTTTCCTCAAAGCCTTCTCTTCTCCAGGCTGATGGTGGAGAGTCCCATGTCCTCCTGGCTCTGTGTGGCCACTGGCCATGGAAAGCCATGAAAAAAACAGGCAGGACCAGCTGCTTAGCACCACTCCAGCCTCTGGGGTGCTGCAGGAGCTGCTGTCACCTTCCAATACTGCAGAAATCTTTTGCTGTTAATGGGTGGGTGGGTTGTGTGGGGCTGGGAGCAAGCAGCACCTCTGAGAGGCCAAGCTGCTGGGAGCCCTCGGATGCATCCTTACTGCTGCACCCTCCACGTCTGCATGCTGGCACTCATCTGCTGCTGCTGTGGGGAGCTTACAGGGGGTTTGAGGGGTGATCAGCTTCTAGATGATTCTAGCACATTTGCACACATACAGAAGTAGCTTGGAGCCTGCTGAGGCTCTGGGAGCAGCCCCGAGGGACGGCGCATCACCAGCTCTGGGTATCTTCTCCTGGGGTGCTCTCAGCTGGCATTTGGAAAGGTCATCTTCCAGTGCTTGGCCTGCCTGCAGCAATGCCAATTAAAAAAAAACAGGGAGGCTTTTTCAGGTACAGACTGAACTGAAATTCACAGAAATGCATTAATATTTAAAAGTCAATAGTGTTACTGAGGCAAACTAGGCCATCAGCACATGAGAGGGGAAACTTGCACCATCTGTATTCAAACCAGAGTTCGAAGCAGTGGATTCTGTTGATACAAACTTTGAAAGCTCTTGGTGAATGTCAGTGGAGCTTTGAAATTAAAATTTCTTATTTCAGAGCAGCTATTGTTGCATCCCTGGCTTGGGTGAGCTGGGAAACGAGAGAAGTCACTTGGGGCATACTTTATAATGCTGGCATTTCTGGAAGGGGTGAGGACAGAAGTGTTGTGAGCATCGCTCTGCCTGAACCTGTTTGAAATGCAATGACACAATCCCCATGTAAAGGTTGCAGGGAGAACAGAGAGAGGAGATGCTGTGCTTCAGCATGAAGGATATAAAAAGTCCTCACAAATGTCAGCTGAGGGATCTCTGCCTCACACTTGTTGGGAAGAATAATCCGAATGCAGCAGCAAATCTTGTGCCAAGTGGCAGGCTGCAGAGGCTGGCACATTGCACCCAGTTCTGTACCTCGATGTTTGTATTGGTAAGGTCTCATCTGGCAGGGGTTTGTCTGTCTGTCTGTGGCAGTCCAACATAGTTTGAAACTAATGCAGCTGCTCTGCTTCTGTGGTTTGGGTGGTCCTGAGATTCCCCCCTGAGCCTTGCTGTCAAGCATTTGCTTTGTTTCACCCTGGAGAGAGAGCTGTGTGTTGTGTTGAGCTGAGCAGTCCTGGGCTGCAGCTTTGGCTCTGTCAGTTAGCAAACTCTGTGAGATGTTCTGAAAGGTGCCCAGGCACCTCCTGTGACCAGACACTGAATTTTCAGGCTGGTCTTTCAAGAATCCAGATGTGCATTCAAAAAGGATTGAGGGGAAAGCAGGGAAAACCACGGAGTTGAAGGAGGCAGGAGCAGCTTTTGCTCCTTTAGCTCCTCTGCCGTGCTGGGTGGTTTGAAGTCTGGAGCCCATTGCAAGCTCCTGTGCTGACCCTGAGCTGCACTGTGGCTGCAGGTGCTGCAGCAGAAAGGAGATGTTAAGTGCCCCATGGGCAGGGTATGGCCAATGCCATGAGCCTTTGGGTTCTAAGGGCATGGGTCTCCTTGGCCCTTGCCAGATGAACACTCCTGTGGTCTGCAGGGGGTTCTTTACTCTGGAGCAAAAAGCAGCACAGACTTCCCTGCCACATTCCTATCCCTGGGCACCAGGACACAGGAGTTCTGTGTCACCACCTCCAGCTCCACTGGGTGTTTCTAGACAAACAAAAGCAGTCCTGGCAGAATTATCTTGTCCCTGTCAGCTGCCTGTGTAAGTTAAAGCTCCAGTTGGGAGCAGTGATACAGATGAAAAGAAATTTCCATTGTCCAGAAGAGTAATACCTGTGTGGGAGAGAGAAGTGCCTTCTGGTTTATGTCCTGCGTGCCTCTGGTTGTGTGCCGTTGTCCTTCTGTTGTACCTTTCACTGGCACAAGAGGCATTGCTGTGAAAGATAACAACAGCTTGAAATCAATTTCTTTGGGGAACTTCTGGGGGCAGGGACCGTGGTGCTGCATGTTTCTGTAGCTTTCAAAGTGCATGTTAAATAAACACCATCCCCAAGAGCAGTCAAATGCAGCTCTTTGGATATGCAATACCTTCAAATTGATCATGTTTGATAATGCATTAGGGTATTTGTTCTGTCTGGTATTTGTTCTGTCTTATGACTCTCTTACTTTGCTGCTTACACTATTTAAGTGCTGCTTTATAGCTGGGCTGACCCACGGTGCTGTTCCTAAATCTCAGAGGTTGCTGCCAGGCTCTTGTACAAAGAAAAGCTTATTCAGAGGTCTCCTGACTTTTCCTTGGACAGGACTTTGCTTCTTTCTGGAGTGTCCCTCTCTTCCAGGTGCTCTGGTGCATCACCTCTCGAGTGCCAGTGCTCTGCTACATGCTTGTTAATTGCCTCGTTCTCCCTAACTAAACATGCCCAGCTCAGGATAAATGCACAGCTCATTGCCTTGAGTTAAAGACAGGGTTAGGTTGCTGGGTTTCACTCTTAGTGTGAAGGATTTTACCACATCAGGCACCAGGTTGCCTTCAGTAGCAGGACCTCAGTTGGAGATTAGTTCAAGGATGAAGAAATTCCTGGGATTCCAATCAGTGTTCTTGCCTGAAGCTGGCATTTAGTCTCTTTACTTCTGCGTTGTGTATTTGTGCCTTGCCCTTCAGGTACCCCAGCTGCACTCTCACACTCTCTGTAGATAGACACTGCTATAAATAGCAGAAGTTTCTATCATGCACGTGGCTGAGAGCAGTCTCCTTCCTTGCTTTGCGTGGAGCCTCTCTGCAGGTGACACAGATCCTGCGCTGCCTGTGGGTGCTGCAGCATCGCACAGCCCCCGAGGGACCCAAAGCTCCTCGGGGCCCTTTCTGAGTTCTTTCTTCAGGGTGATCATGTTGGGTGTTAACCCAGGCAGCCCGCGGGGGTGGCTGTGACCTGTGTTCTCAGAGAGCTGGCATTGCTTCTCACCCTTCTGCCTGGCCTGAGGCATGGCAGAGTCACTCTGGTGAATGTGGAGCTGTCAGAACAGAACAGGAGGAAAGGGGAGGGCAGCAGGATCTGCCTCTGCATCCTAAACCCCTTTTGCTTCGGGGTTTAGCCATTGGGGCGAGAAAAACCTGGTGTCACCTTCCATGTTTTCAATAGCCATTGGGGCCAGAAAAGGCTGATGTCACTTTCCATGTTTTCAATAGCCATTGGGGCCAGAAAAGGCTGATGTCACTTTCTATGTTTTCAATAACCATTGGGGCCAGAAAAGCCTGGTGTCACCTTCCATGTTTTCAATACTTCCTAATACTTTGAAAGTTCAACCCAAAAGCACTAACTTGGGTATCCAGCAACACTGGGTCCAGGGCTGCACAGCAGAGTGGAGCTGGTGGCTGGTGCTGGGGCCCAGGGCTGCGTTTGGGAGCTGTTTCCTTGCAGGGTAGCTGGGAATAACCTATGAAAACTTTCAGCAGAGAGGCATCTTTGCAAATAAAACCTCTTCATCTGTGGGCATCAGTGACTTGGAAGCCCCTGCCAGTGAGATGCAGCCTTGAGCTGCTTGCCATTGCTGAGCAGCTGAAAGCTGGCCTGAAATGGCTTTTGAGCAAAAGGGAGCAGCACAGAGAGGCTTTGGGTGGGCACAGCAGCATGAGAGGGTTTCTGTGGTTGTTCTGCATCATCCCCTCACCAGGGGCTGACTGTGGGTAGCAGAATGTGGTCATGGAGATGGGAAGTTTCCCTCCCAGCCCCGCTGGCCTGGGTGCTGGTGGTCCCTGTGCCACCCCTCCTCTGAGCGTTGGGCCCTTCCCAGGCACTGCTCCAGCTGCCAGGAGGGGAGCAGGAGCAGCCCTCTCAGCTCTGTGCTGCTGCACAAAGCCCAGCAGGAGCGGCTGGTGGAGGAGCCGGAGCTGCTTTACCTGGCTGCTGCAAATGGCTGCAGCACTGTGCCAGCAGCCCTGCTGGGGAGCAGCTCTGCAGCACCGTTCCTGCCATCATCACTTTGTGGGTGCTGTGTACAAGTTCACTACCACATAGTTTTTGTCCTTCATTTTTCATGAGATTAATGGTTAAGCCACAGGAGAAACGTAACACCATGCCAGTCTGATTTATTGACCACTTAGTGCTGATGAGGCTGCAAACCAGAGTCAGATAGATGTTGCAGCTGCATTTTCCTGTATCAGAACCAACAGCTTTTTGTGTTGGGTTCTTTCTTTAATCACTTCTTGTGCCATTTCCTGCTTCTCTTACAGCACCAGGGCAGTGGAACAAGTTTCTTCTCCACCCACGGGAGACTGCTTGAGGAGGTGGACCCAATGCAGTGTGAGGAGGGGACAGGGACAGACGGCAGCAACCTTGCCTGGGACACCTGGGCAGTGGAGTAGCTCTGCAGAGGCTCTGGGCGCTGCCATTCCAGGTAGCTGACAGAGGTTTCGAGAGCCATCTGCAGCACAGCCCAGAGCTCTCCTGCACCCAGGGGAAGGGCTGCTGCCATGGCATGTCCACTGCCCACCTGTAAATTGGCTTCTGGTCTTTCACCTTCCTCTGGTCCTGCTGGTAGATACCCCCAAAGAAACAGCAGTTCCCTTTGGATTTAGCCTTCTCCCAAACAGCTGTATCCTCTTTATTCATGTCAGCACATCTGGGTGTCCCAGGTAGATTGGTGTTCAGCAGGCTTGCTGACCTGTGGGCAGCTTTTTGATGTAGGCATAAGGAACAGACCTGTTGGGTTTATGTTTATTTTATATCCTTTTAGATAGAAGTGCAAAGTCTACACCAAATCTACTGCTAAGGTCCACTTGCTCTTACTGCAGTGAAGCCAGGAAGCTCCATCACAACTTGCCTGCTGACCAAGGGGCACTTCCAGGCTGTGACAAAAACCACTCTGCAGAGCAACCAAGTGGCTGCCTGTCCCTGCTCTGCTCTTGGAACCTTCTCTGAAAGCAAGAAGCATCTTTACACAAACTCTCTGAAGCATGTTACTTGTTATTACTTCATCATCTAGATCACTAATTATGTTGAATTATCTGATGGAAACTCTCTGGGTGTACAGGTAATCATTTGTATCACCTGAATCTTTTCCAAGTCATGCATAAGGACTCCCACCAAGTCCCCTGTGCTGGAAGCTGCCCCAGGAGCCCCAGCTGTCACCTCTGGCACCTTTAAAGGGTAAAACAGGAGAGGAAAACATGGCTCTGTTTGTGTGGTGATCTCAGGATTTGCACCGTGGTGTGGAAGGAGAGGATGCAGAGTTTGAAGGTGTCCTTCAATGGCTACCTCTTGTCCAGGGCAGATGTGTCCTTTGGAATGGGGAGGGGGGGTTGGGTGTGTGAAACTGAACAGGGAAGGCCCAGCTGTTTGTCCCCAGGAGAATCACAGCAGCAAAAGAGCTGACAGTTGTCTTTGCTTTAGCACTTTCAAATCAGTTAGCAGCTCCTTACTAGATCTTCTTGCCTCTTCCTTCTGCAATACAACTCTTCAACACAGGCTGCAAGAATCTGATGCTATAATCTCAAAGAATCTTCACTGATAATCCTCTGCTTGCAGTTTTCATCACCAGAGGGCAAAAAGCACAAATCCCTGCCTGCATGAGTTCCTAACTTACAAGAGAGCCTCTCTCCCAGGCAGAGGAGCACAGCTGCTTGCAGAAGCCCTGCTAGGGACCAGCGTGCAGAGGATGCAGATAGAGGAGGGCACACACTGTGGGGCTGTGCTTGGCATGCTGCTCTACATGGGCACCATGGGAAGGCCTTTTGGCTGCCAGCACTGCCTTGGCAAGCCTTGAGGAGCTGGGAGATGCAAGCAGCTGCCCCTCCTCGTGGGGACATGCAGGATGCTCCCCATGTGTGCTGCCCTGCCCCTTTCCCTGGGCTGGATCCAGGTGTGGCTGCCCAGCATGCCCTGCCTGGCCTCAGGGCTGTGTTCTACCCCTTGGCAGGGGTGTCCATGAACTGCTCCAGCCTTCTGTGGGCTCCATAAGCAAGTGCTCCCACTAGCACAAGCTTTGCAAGGGAGTGGAGGTTTGTGTTCCCTCTAACAGCATTAATGAAACATTTGAGTTTTAATTACAGCATTATTCTATTTATTTGTATAAATAATTCCAAAGCAGTCATTAAAGTTTCTGAACTTAGGAGTAAATTACTTCAGGGAAAGAAATCAGCTTCTCAATCTTGTTATGATCTATTGTACAGTCTCCCTGGGATGCTGTTGGGAAGCCAGTGGAGTAGTTTCTGTTGTGTTGTAAAGATGATTCATTTGCTCACAAGGTGCTGCTCAGCTCCTGCTCTGGGCACTGGTGCCAGTGGGACGTCGCAGTGCATCAGAGCAGCCTGGCAGCCTCTGCTCAGCTCCACTGCAGGGTGCTGGGGGGAGAGGGGAGCAGCAACCCCCCTGCTGGAGTCAGCAGCTCACCCTTGTTCTGCATCAGTTCTGCAAAGGATTTGGTCTCTTTCTGTCTCACTGTTTCCCTTGCAAGGTCTTCAAAAGACAAGAACTGTGGGGCTTGCCCAGGAGCCTGTCCCTGGAGCTCTCTGTGATGCTGTTTGGGAGTTCTCTTGGCTCTTCCATCCCTTTTCCTGCCCTGCAGGGCAAGTGTGGCTGTCACTGCTGTTCTTGGGTGAATTCCTGTGCACCCAGAATGGCCCCACGTGGACCAGAGTGGATGAAAGCATTGGATCACAGAGGGCACAGGGCCCTTAAACCACAGCAAACTGCCTGCTGCCTGTGAGCATTGGAGTGGTGTGAGCTGGAAAAAAGCTTCACCTTGAGCACCCAAGTGGGAGCATTGCAGGCACTGGGGATGGGGAGAAGCTGCCTGCAAAGTCTGTGGTGCCTCCCTCTTGCCACCTCTTGTAGAGGAAACAGCTCTGATCATGGGGAAATCTGGTACATACTGGGATCTAATGATGATGCTTTCTGTCTTAGTTTTCATTTGGGAAATAGATGCAGAGAGCCCTGAGCAGGGGAGAGGCCCAGTGCCATAACTTGTGCTCTGCTTTCCCTGCAGAACCCAGACATCGTGTTGGTGCACTACCTGAATGTCCCTGCCATCGAGGACTGCGGGAAACCCTGCGGCCCCATCTTGTGCTCAATAAACACAGACAAGAAAGAATGGGCAAAGTGGACAAAAGAGGAACTCATTGGCCAGCTCAAGCCCATGTGTGAGTATTTGGAGGCTTTTTTTGCCCTTTTGCCTTATGAAGGGTTAATTTAGAATCATAGAATCAACCAGGTTGGAAGAGACCTCTAAGCTCATCCAGCCCAACCTAGCACCCAGCTTTAGCCAATCAACCAGACCATGGCACTAAGTGCCTCATCCAGGCTTTGCTTGAACACCTCCAGGGATAGCAACTCTACCACCTCCCTGGGCAGCCCATTCCAATGCCAATCACTCACTCTGTCAAGAACTTCCTCCTAACATCCAGCCTATAACTCCCCTGGCACAACTTGAGATTGTGTCCCCTTGTTCTGTTGCTGGTTGCCTGGGAGAAGAGCCCAACCCCACCTGGCTACAACCTCCTTTCAAGTAGTTGTAGACAGCAATGAGGTCTGCCCTGAGCCTCCTCTTTTCCAGGCTGCACACCCCCAGCTCCCTCAGCCTCTCCTCACAGGACTGTGCTCCAGGCCCCTCACCAGCTTCATTGCCCTTACAGAATGATGCCTCCCACTGCCACAAACCAAGGAGTCATTTGTCACTGTCAAACTCTGCTTGCACCTGCATGCACTTACTTCCCATCATTCAACACTTCTGGGATGTATGATATGAAAGCTGCCCAAACTGTCCCAGAAAGGATTCCCTCCACACACCAGGAAAAAATTGTGCCTATGGTCTTGATTCTGAAGAGCCATTCGTAGGCACTGCTGGCTTGCAAAGAGCTTTTGCAGTACTGGCAGGTGGGTTTATGTGGTCCAGTGCTTACAGTGACTGCTGCTTACAGACAGACTCTAAGTCCTTCAGGGTGAGTATTGCTTGGTTCTAAACTCTGCAATCTAAAGAGAAAGCTGCTTAGGTGTGCAGAGCAGTGGGGAGGTTTGCTCTGCAGACATGCAGCTCTTTGGGCCTTTCTGTGCCCACCTTGAGTGTGCTTTCTGTCCTGTCACAGATCTTCTGTATCCTTCCCCCTGGGAGAGCATGTCCCAGAGTGCCCACAAACATCTTTTTGCAGTGTAAGAAAGTTTAGGCATGATGTGGGCCTGTAAGCAACAGAAAATTAATTGTAGGAGCCACAATACCAAATCTTGTATCAGAGTCAATGAGTGCAAGGTCTGCTCTTCTGCCTCACCCACGCCCCAGTCAGATGCTGCTGCCATACCCAGTTGTCTGCAATTAGGGGTCACAGCCATGTAGTAGATCCTGAGGTGTCTAAACCATCAGGCAAAGATCAGTCTTGTGCTGGCTGTGGGGTCAGCAGTCCAAGTTTGCACCACTCCTTTGGCCCATGTATTCCTTTTCCACATTAAGCTGGAGAGCAGAAGACAAGCAGAGGAGAAGGGAGAAAATGACACATTTGCTGAACAGAAATTTGCCCATGAGACCAATAACCTTAGAGAGAAATCCAAGATATTGAAGGTGTAGCTGAGACTGGACAAGTACCCTAAACATTAAGCAGGAGAGGAAGTGGCAGCCTGTTAAAAAAGCTGCAGTGCATCAAGCAAATTATGTGAAAACCGCAGCGAAGTCGCTGTAAATTCAATAACACTTGGCTCTTTTATGTCTCAGGAGGGAAGAGTGAAATTCTGCACAATTATTCAGAGTGTGTATGCATGTCCATGGCTCTGTTTATGTGTACACATCCTGGGAAAGGCATCCTTAGAAATGGAGCACAAATAAAAGCTGTAGATTCCAATCAGACCTAGAAAACAAAGAGGCTGTGGATACCCATGTCTGGGGAGCACAGAGGGGCACTGCTTGCCAAGAAGCCATCAGATTTGGTTCCAGGGTTGGGTGTGCCATGAAATTCCAGAGCCAAGCACATTAGTTTCATCACATTTCTGCATTAATCACATTCTTTCACAGACTTCACAGTTTGATTGCCTGACGTTTCCAAATTTCCCTGCCCTACAGCAGGTTTGTCAATGACTCAATCCAAGCGTTGTGCACAGTGTCACTGGGAGGTGAGGGTCTCACCCCTCTGCTTTTCCCCTCTTGTGGTTTATCCAGTTTTATTCCTCTGGACTAAGAAGCTGTCTGAGGGTTTGGTTGATTCTTTTGTTATCTTGGTTGCCATTTTTGATAAGAATTTCACATTTCAGACAGTTAGTGGTGATCCAGGCAGGACGCGCGTGGAGGTCTGAGGCTGAACATTGTACCTGCAGGGAGCCTTTTGCATCCAGTTTCAAACCATTGATGTCATTCAGGATCAGGAGAAGAAACTGATACTAGTACTACCTTTGGGGAAAATGCCACCTCCTGGTCAGAGGCTAGTGACAGAGTCCAGTTCTTGACTCTCTGAGGACAAGTACTATTTGTTCAAGTCCTACTTAGGCTGCACCAGAGTCAGGTATTAAAGCTTTTATATCAGACTCTGGGATGGTGGAGAGTCAATGGTGTGGCAGTCAAAGCCCAGGAGAATGTTCTCCTGGCCATGTGTGCCTGGAGAACTAAAAGTGATGTGGCAGATGGCTGGCAGGGAGAGAGGCATTGGTCTGAGAGCCTGAGCCAGACAAATGCATCAAACTGTTTTTTCCTGAAATGCAGAGAGGCAGAGAGACACTGACTGGGGTGAGCAGGGAGTTTGCTTACATTTCTTGCATCCACAATTCACTCAGCTCCCTCTTCTTCTGCCCCACCATATCACCCCAAAGTCAGTCCAGGCTTCAGCAAGTGTTCAGCAGGTATCCAGGACAGGCACTGGCTCCTAGCACCACACTGTCACCTCCATGAGCTGAGCAGTGCTCTGAGGGCTGAGCTGCTGAGAGGGGACTCCTCCTGTCCTGGCCTTGGAGATCTCTGTGGACCCAGAGCTTTTTGACTGGCTTCAGAGGTGGCTTTTAACTAATGCTGCAGCTGTGCTCACATTGCTGTTTATGGATGAAAAATACCTTCTTAGAGTGGCCACAGAGCTCTGAGAGCTTTCTGGAAACACCATTTACTTCTTCTGACATAGCTGACCTGTGAACTGACTGAGAGACTGAAATGAACCCATCTGAACAGCCACAAAAGGTAAATATTCACTGAAGACACTCTGAGGGTTTGGAGTTTTTTCAGCATCTCCAACTGAGCTGAGCCCATGAATAATTAACTAATCAGCCTGGCTTCAGTTTTTCATGGCTTTGGATATTTTTGTTTAATTCTAATATATTTGTCACCTGCCTTCCTGCTGGGACATCCATGCCCTCCTGATTGTCCTGCCTGGACTATGACTGTTGGCTTGTCAACCCTCAGTTCTGGCAGTCCTTGAGAGCAAAGCAGATGAGCCTGGAGGGGCTGGGTACCCTCCTCCCACCCCACAACAGGATGAGTCTGCTCTGTCCCAGGCTAGGCAATGGGACACTTGTGTCAGAGCTGTGAGCATGGTCAGGGAGCACAGGGAGTGCTGTAAAGCCTCTGATGAAACATCCTGCTGCTGATAGCAGGCCTGAGATAATCTGACTGTCAGCAGTGTCCTAACTGGTTGTCTGGATCTAAAGGGTCATCAGCTGTGTTGCTTCTGTGTGAATGCAACCTTTGGGGACACCTGTGCAAAGCAAACAGCAAGGATCCACTGGAGCTCTGTGGGAGCCTTGTCTGGGACACCTGTGAGTCATTTCAGGATGCTTGGTATGACAAATGGGCCTCAAATTGGTGTCACTTTAGTTTTTCCCCCCTCTTGTGCCCTGTGGTAGTCTTGCTTTGAGATTTCTCTGAAGAGATTAGCAGATGTCCTTAGAGGCATTTGGTGTTAAAAGCACAATGCAGTGGCAGGATGCAGCAGAGCAGAATTCTGTATATCAGCTCCACATGATCAGCAAATTGTGGGCCAGCTCATGTTGGGGGTTTCTCCAAATCATCCCCTTTTGGCTTTCTCATCCCTCAGCTGGCAAAGTATGAGTTACAGGCTCACAGCTGGTGCTACGATGCAGTCCTTGTTTCAAGTCCACTATAATTAAGAGCTCTCTTCCTTTTGGAAAAAAGCTTTTTTTCATTCCTCTGCTGCCTGGAAGCTGATTGCTCCTGCCTGTGCTGCCTGCACACATCCACGGCTGGGGAAGCTGCAGGTTGTATGTGAACCCCTCAGACTTCATACTTTTGGCCACAGGCAGCTCTTGCCTCTCCCTAGAGTCACCAGTTCTGTTCTGCCCATGTACATTAAATGCTCTGGGGCTCCTGGAGGTGACCTGAAACTGCATCCCCTTAGTGGTTGCATCTGGAGAGGGCATTAAGCACTTTCAGCCCAGAACAAAGTTTAAATAGCAGCAGTCAGCATTCATATAAAAAGTCGTGGGGCACTTCTGTCTTCACTTGAATTTATATTCACTTTCAGTAACTGTGTTGAAGAGGTTTTTATACTTAATCTTAGAAGATGAGTTGTACAAAAATGTTTCATGAGCTGATTTTTGTCACTGCTCACTTGGTTTGTCAGAGCTACAAAGTGACCCTCAATAGAAGCTGAAGCTTGCCAGCTTAGTTCCAGCTGACCTCCATGTAAAATACCCCTGAGATTCTGTAGAAGAGTTTGGCTTTAGTAATGCACATGTCTGGTTTTGCTGGAGCAGTGCTGGTGTGTTTCCAGAACTGGCTGTGGGTTTCTGTTTTAAAGAGAACACAGCAGTAGGTGCTGGCCAGGTTCTTATATCCCACTGGCCACAAGGACTTTGAGTACCTCCCTCTGATACGGAGGATGCATGGCCAGGTTCAGCTGCCTCCTCAGCATCTCTTAACCCTTTCGTTACTGCAGATGTGCACCTGGAAACTTGGATCATGTGCAAGAATTGCATCTTTTTCTCCTTCTTAGGTCTGTGGTGGCTTTATGGCCCTAGAGGAGCTTGTTCCCATGCTCCTCAGGAAACATAGTTCCCCTCATGTGTGATTTTTACCTGCTGTAGAAATTTCTACCTTGCCCAAAGAAAAAAGTCAGCAGCCGTGTTTCAGCTGGTGCCATAGGCAGCCTTTCAGCTGCATTTGGAGATGCCACGGGGAAATCTTGCCCCTAAATGGTAATTGAGTATGAGCCAGGTCATGAGCAGCAACAGGAATTGACTTGAGGAAACAATTAGCTTCCTGGCCCCCTAAAACCTGAGCGTTAAACCAGCAAGGACAGAACCTGTCCGTGAGTGCCTTTCTGTTCCGTCTCCCGCTTCGCAATCAGCTGTGGTAACCATCCCAGAGCATCACTGAGGTGACCCTGGGGCCTCCTCTTCTTACGGCAGCGCCACCAGGATGCTGAAGAGTGGTGCAGAATGGTAAAATTTGCCCCTGTGGCTCGCCTGGCTTCTGACCACGCACTGCGGCTTGTGGCGAGCAGCCCAGGGCGCGCGGCTGGAGGCCACCAGAAGCTCGGAGGTGCAGGACTCCGCTGCGGCGGCTCGGGAGGGGTTTGCGCTTCGAGCCCCCAGCCCTTCAGCAAAGCGGCAGCGCTGGGCGTGCAGAGGCTGCGCGGCAGCCCTCCGCGTCCCGCCACCCCCGCGCCGCTCCCGGGCCCCGCGGATGCCGTTCCTGGTCGGCTGGCGCCACCTGGCGGCGCGGGGCGGCAGTCGGTGCCGTTCCCGGCGGCAGCCGATGCCCTTGGCCGCGGGCAGGGAGGGACCCGGTAATGCGGCCGCGGAGCCGGTGGCGAGCCGTGCGCGCTCCCGCGGGGCCGTGCGCTCGGTTGATGCCGGCTGCGGCGGGCACCGTCACACGCCGGCTGCGCCACCGAGCCTTCAGAAGACGATCCCGGGCTGCCCAGGAAATGGGGTCAGACCCCTGGAGCCCTGTGCCGGTAGCTCTGTCCCGGTTCACTGACACCGGCAGGATCTGGTGCGGGCAGGCTCCCGTTGCAGGTGGCCGAGGAGATGGTGCAGGGGCTCCCCTCGGCTCCCTGCTTTTGTCTTGAGGAGCGCAGAGCCGCAGGTGGCTGTGAGCAAAGGCTGCGTTAGCTGTGAATGGAAATCACGGGAGCCTCCGAGCAGCTTCAGGTGAGCCGCGTCCCAGCCGAACCACCTGCACTTCCCACTTGCTATGAAGCCTCTCACTGCACCTGAGCAACCCTTCAAGGAAAGGTCTTATCCTGGAAAAAAGACTTCAAAGACTGGCCGAGTGCAAAGTGTCTGTCTGAGCTCTTATGCGGAGGTCAGGAAGTGCCATGAAGACAGGAGGAGTGAAAGGTGATTGTCTCCACCTGCATCTCCAGCAGCAAGGCTCTGGAGATCTTTGCTTCATAAGCAATAATGAGTAGAAGTGTAGAGGGATGGAAAATCAAAGCTAAACTGTTTGTGGGAGTCTGGATACGAAAGGATAAATCTGAAGGAAATCTCCAGCCAACCTGAGAAAGCAGAGCAAAGCCTTTACTTCTGTCAACACCAGCGTGGTGAAAATGGAAGGGACAAGGCTGCCATTTCCAGTTGACCATTGTCATGGAAACAGCCTATGGGGCAGGATGCAGGAAGCAATCTGGGCTCTGCTTCCCATCAGCAGGCACTGGGACCAGTACTGCTAGGACTTGTAATGCCTTTTGTGTCAATCAGGAGGACTCTGGCACAAGGGTTTGGAGTGAGCTGAGATACATCAAACAGAGGTAAACAGAAACCTGACCTGATTATTCAGATTATTCCATCTCTGACAGTCTATCCTGCTTACATGTTTCATGTAGGAGATGTCATCATTGTTGCTCCAAAACAAAACAGGAAAAAGGACAGGCTCTTTCTTGTTAAAAATGGCAGAAAGGAGCAGCAGATGGGGTGTAAGGAACAGCTTCGTTGTGTGGTGCGTATGCACCTGTGGGAGCTGTGCTGTACATGTGGGAGACACGAGAGCAAGAGCTTTGGAGTGGAAACAAGGAAGCATAAAATGGACAAAGTGGCAAAGAGGAACATCTAAGAGGATTCAGAAAGGGTGAGATGATCAGATTTAAAATGGGAGGTATTTTCAGGACAAGTTTTATTTAGGAACAGAGGAAACCACAGAGAGAGAAATGCTCAGAGGTTTAGCTGTTGATAATGTTGGGTTTAGAGGGGAGGTGAGATAGCAAGGCAGACTGGGAGTGATGGGGAGGAGGAAGATGTGCAAGACTGAGTGCCAGCAGCAGTAGAAGAAGGCAGAAATAGGGTATTATAGAAAGAATGGACAAATGTGAGTTTCCTTTCGCTTCTCAGCTGCCTTTTTGCTGATAACCTAGATCGTTTGTCATTGCTTTGCTCATGATTGTCAAGGTCCTGATGGCACTAATGAGCAGGGAGCTGCTGGGCCAATATCAAAAGGTCATTCTTATTGTCTCGTCTTCAAAAGAGAGGAAAGGTGTGAGCCCACGCTCACAAAAAGAGGGTGGAGACATTTCTGCCAGGAGCAGCACTAGCACTCAGAATTATGGCCCTTCCTCCAGCCTCACTTCTCCAAGCACAAGGGGAAACCTCCCCTGCTTCAGTTCTGCAGGCACTGTGCAGAGGATGCATGGCAGGGAAGATGTTGCTGCTGTAATGCAGCAGCTTTTAGACCCATTCATGGCATCACTGCAGAGTGTTGGAGCAGTTCACAGCTTTCATTTTAAATGATAAGGAAATGCAGGAGGAGTCTGAACAGCATTCCAGGTCAAAACACTTCCCAGGATTTCTGTTAAGCTTCAGTCTTTTTTTTTTTTCCATTTGTTTTTGTGTTCCTACATGATGACTATATTTAGTCAAACGTATTTCTACAGTGGTTTTGCTTTTTGAACCACTAAGCAACAACATGAGAGTGTGTGTGTGTGGTTTTTATTAGTCTTCCTCTCATAATGCACATTCTTGCCCATAGAAATCTCCTTTTGTGCTGATTCATTACGTGTCAGGAAGCCAAGCGTGACATGTTAAAAGCCATCTTGATAGTATTTGGTATTCAGTGCTGACAACTCACCAGCTCACAGAGTTTTTCTGTTAAAGGGGGCAAGAGAAAATCTGCATATTGGATGTGCCAAGATAGTGGATCATTTGCATTAAGCAGCCAGACTTTCTTTTTTTTTTTTCAATCTGTCACCCTTCACTGGCATTTTATTTTATAACCTTCATAACATACGGGGAGCATAGCACTAAAAAAAGTGGTACCACATGGACAGAAGCTGGAGCTGCAACCCTTCAGTATTGGCTGGAGAAGGACCTTTCCTTAGCACCAATAGATCCACAAAGGGACTTTGTTATATTGGAAGGGCCTGGAAAAAATGGGGATGGTGCTATTATCATCCAGCTATAAAGCTGCCTGTTGTTGCTTGGCTTCCAGCTCACAGCTTGATTCAGACTTAAGAACCATCATCGTGAATACACAAGTCATGAGGCATGATTCAGTTTTCAGACTTGCCCCCTGTGATACAGTGCTCATCACAGGATGTGGCAACAGTGGGGAGCAGACTGACATCCTGCTGCAGAACAGACTTTCTGTACCCAGCAACAAGTCTGTGAGCTCACTTCTTCAGCAAAGCACCTCTGAAGTAACCAGCAAGAACTTCATGCCAAATTTCCTAGTAATAATTACAGTTCAGTACCTTCATCTAGTATAGCCACAAGTATTCCAAGTCCACCTTAATATCACCATCCATGTATTTGTGCAGAACCTCTGTCTGAACATCACATGTGACAGAATAATGTACCTAGAGAAATTAAATGAATGTGAGTGGAGGTGCTGAAGCAGTGAGTGGAGGATGCTGAAGCAGTAAGTGTGTGTAAACTTAAACTCAGCCATAACAGCAGACACTGAGTGTTAAGAGGAAATTCAAAATTGTGAACATACTCGAAAGCAAAATCTGCTGGGTACAATAACAATAAATGTGATTGTCAAGCAAGCATAGAGGGACTCATTACTAAACTAACTGCACCACTTTAAATAGTGATAGGAGGAAGAGTACTTGTAACCCTTATTTACAATATTTCTGCAAGTTATTGGCCCAGCCAATACAAATTGGAATTGTGTAGTACCAGACTAGACCAAGATGAGATGGCATTGAGCAAAGTAACGTCAGTGGGTGAGGAGGCAGCACAGCAGCAGGTGGTGAAAAAATGCAATAGAATTGCTTCACAGAGCAGATCCAGGAGCTCCGTTGCACCAGCTGCCAGTGACACCCCCAGTAAGCAGCATCAGAGAGCAGGAGAGCCTGCCCTCTGCCAGTGGACACGAGCTGTCAGAAGCCTTCACTTGCCGCTGCTCTCCTGGCAGGAAGCAGCTCAAATCCTGTTGCTCCACACCCTGTAGGTAGGGCTGGCTGCACTGTGCCTGTCAGCCCAACATGCTGCTGCCAGCTTGTCACAACCTCTCATCAAGGACGTTTGCCACGCAGGGATCTGTGTGTTGAGAGATTAATCTTACAAAGCTGAAGTCCATGGGGGTTTAATTTTGGCTGGGTATATTCTGGTTAAGAATTTTATAATACAACTTGCAAGCGACCTGCTTGGCTGGAGTGTAACAAAGTTGCTCCTGAAAAGGAGCAGCTCTTCAGGGCTGAGCTGCCAGGCATGGGGCGTGCTGGAAATCTTGTTGCCACCAACCAGCACTTCCCAAAATCTGCAAATGAGCCCTGGTGGACACAAAGGATAAATAAGTGGTATGCACATGTAGACTGTTTAGAGGAGACAGAGAATACTTTGAGTCAGTTATTATGGAGAAAATATTTTATAAATGCTGCTTCAGCTGTGCATCAGTTTGAGGAGATCACTGCTCTGTGCAATTCTGCACCTAAGAAACCCTCAGTTTTCAGCTTAGAAGAGCTTAGCACTCTTCTTTAACTAGATAACAGGCCAAGAGAGTCTACAGGAAAAGAGACCTTCAGTTTGCAACATGTTCTGCAACAACACTCTCCTGCCCCTTTTCCAAAATTACTAAAGACTTGTCCAAGTCTGAGGAGGAGCTCACACCGTGTCTGTTAGTGACTCCCAAAAAATGAGTCAGTCTTCACTGCTGCCAACCAGGATCTGACAGTGAAGACCTGGCAAAAGGTTTGTGTTTGCTGTTACACTGGCATATTTTTGGCAGCTGATTTTATGAGCTAATTTGGTTTTCATATTAGACAGAAAAAGATTCCAAATCACTCCTTGGAATTGTACTGTTTTACTTCGGTGAAACACAAGGGTTCATTGCTTTCAGGTTGCAGTGAGTGTGACATCCCTTACACAGTCCTTGCAATTCCTCAGCTTAGTTAGGGAGTCACTACAACAAACTGCACTAGAGGAAGGTACTCTACTGAGGGCTTTTTCCCTCCGAATGTCCCTAATGCAGGAACTGCATTTGGAAGCCTATTGAATGTCAGGAAGCAGCAAACAGCAAAACAATAACCATCACTGTTTATAGATCTCCTTCAGTGCTCACAGCAGCTGGGATGGGTTTATGCTCTTCTTCTGGGAAGTCTTTTGATGATTTCTGGTGTGCCTTTGAAGTTTCTGATGGGAAGTTCTGCTGCTCTCTTTGCAGTTCATGGCATTAAGTGGACATGCAGCAATGGCAACAGCAGTTCAGGGTTCTCGGTGGAGCAGCTCGTGCAGCAGATCCTCGACAGCCATCAGACCAAGCCGCAGCCTCGGACACACAACTGTCTCTGCACTGGTACCTTGGGTGAGTATCAGAAGGGCACATGGCCAGCCACGCATGGAGCAGGCTGTGTGGTGCTAAAGTGCTCCCAATGATGCATCACAAAACACTGAGGCAGCTAATTCAGAGGTGCCAGAAGAAAATGAGCATAAAAAGATGTGGCTGGAACTGCTGGAAAAAAGGTTACCACTTTGCAGGAGGCTCTGATAAGTGTCTCCGTGTGGCCCTGCTCTGCAGGGCATGTTCCCTTCTACCTGCTCAGCTTTTGTTGCTGGGGCCTCAAAATCCAATGTTCTTCCAGCCTCACCCTCTGAACTCCCATACTCATCACAGGAGCATCCCATGCTCAACCCATTTTCTTTACCAAAGAAAATGGGTTGAGGTATTAGCCCATTAGAAGGTATCAGCAGGGTAAGACAGGCTTTATTGAAGTACCACAAAAATACAGGAGATCTCTTTCCTGTTAAAGATGGCTCTGTTTTAAGTAAGACAAAAATGACAGGAAAGAGCATCCTTTAGTATTAGCATTTTATATGGAGAGTGGGAAGTTGAGTGATTCACTTTTCCAACTCATCTGCTTTACAGCCACCCCTTCCTAATACTTTGGTCGAGTAAAATATATGACACATTAATTAGCCTTTAGCAAAATGTATAAAGGAAAGCTGTCAGTGCTTCAAAGGGTTTATTTTTTCTTCTTCTTTTGGGCAGTTGCATTATACAATCAGGACTTAAATAAGAATGATGACCTCTGAAATACCTGGGTTTGGATTAAAATTCAACCCTTAAGGCTCAGCATTTGATCCAGGCTTGCAGATCTGAACATGAATCCTTTTATTCTTCCCTTTGATGTTTTGTCTTGTGCTAAGTCTGCTGCATGCTTTTTAACATAGCAGTATGGCTTTGTTTTGTGAGGGCTCACAGGCTGACACCCACATTCCCAGCTCCTTGCTGTCAGCCACAAAGGCAGCTGTGTGAAAGCCTCTCCCTTGTTCCTGTTCCTCTCTATACCTAGGAGAATAGAGAGATTTAATATTGCATTTAGCCTCAGAAGCGCTGTCCTGAACTACTTTAAGTGACCTGATTCAAATCTTGAGCACATAATAGAGAAGTTCCCCTTCAAGGGCAAGGAACAAAAGATTTAGCAAATTGCAGTGGCTGCAGGGATGCTTTTTGTTACCCAGAAAATGACATTTATAATTGTAGCCATTAGCTATAAGGAGGAGGTTTCTTTTCCCCTTTAGTCATTATATAGTACCATAATTAATGTTCTTACCTCATTCTAGGGAAAATGAATTCATTAAGGAAAGAAACATCAAAAATTCATAGGCTGTTCTTTTTTAAACAGCAGAAGCAGTCCCTGCACCAGAGTTTGTGGCTCAGATGCCTTTGCAGACAGAAGTGTTTACTTCGTCCTACCTGATTTCCAAGCTCCCAGAACTCAGCTGATGTTCATCATCTGTCAGGCCAGCAAAGGCACCAGCTGGCTGAACGCCATGGAAGGTTGGCTTCTGGTGACCTTTACATGAGCTTTCTCCAGCCACTCCAATACTAATTGTACACTCTGGGTGTGACTTCTCAAAGTACAAAATGTTTGTCTGTCAGCTTATGAAGGGCTTGGGACCAGAGGGACACATCCCCATCCTGTGCTGGCTCCTGCACTGCTGCTGTCATGATTTGATTGGCAGCTGTAATAGACATAATGATGACAAGAAGATAAGGGTTGTGATGCAGGCAGCAGGGTGATGCCAGGCAGAGGAGCATAATACAGCCTCTGTAACTTCTGGGTTACCAGTCAGCATCCAGACCACCCAACAGCACTGGACAGTGCCAGCTCTGTGCCCAGGGGGCTGAGGTCTTGTCCATGGTGCAGGTGAAATAAAGCCTTCGAGGCAGAAACCCTCTGCCACAGCTGACAGCAACAGCTCTTGCTTTGCAGACTTTGCACTGAGACTGGGCACATTTACATGACTCCAAAACCTGTCTCAATGCCAGTTCCTCACAGCATGCTGTCAGCAGGGGGTGAGGGGAAGGGTGCACACACACCGCTTTGAGGTTGCTGTCATTACAAACAACAGATCTGTGCATTAGATGTAAATCTAGGAGCTTTACCTCTGCCAGGAGGTGAGTTTCATCTCTAAGGCCTCTCTTCCTCTCTCACACATGTGCATAGGCACAGCTCTCCTTCCCTACAGCCCCGTGATACACAACTGGCATTGTCTTAGTCTGGCATCGACTGAACAGCAAATGTTGTTGTTTTCTGGACAGGGGCAGGAAGCAGTGTGCATCACAAGTGTAACAGTGCCAAACATCGCATCATATCACCAAAGGTTGAGCCAAGGACAGGTGGGTACAGCACTCATTCCGAGGTACAAAATAACGATGTCTCTGAAGGCAAGAACGAGCACAGTCATGGCAAGGCCTCCAACCGAGAGAAGAGGAACGGTAAAGTGGCAAAACCGGTGCTGCTCCATCAGAACAGCACCGAGGTTTCTTCCACCAACCAGGTGGAGGTCCCTGACACGACCCAGAATTCCCCCGTGTCCATCAGCAGCGGATTGAACAGCGACCCAGACATGGCGGACAGCCCGGCCGTCACGGGCGTGTCCAGCATGGCTGTAGCGTCCGTTATGGGGAGCTTGTCACAAAGTGCCACCGTGTTTATGTCAGAAGTCACCAGTGAAGCTGTGTACACCATGTCACCCACCTCTGGCCCAAACCAACACCTTCTGTCCTCAGATGCAGCTGCACAAGGACTGGTACTTGCTGTGAGTTCAGATGGACACAAATTTGCTTTCCCAGCGACCGGCAGCTCCGAGAGCTTGTCAATGCTACCCAGTACTGTCTCTGAGGAACTTGTGCTCTCCACAACTTTAGAGGGGAACAGAAAAATTCCAGAAACCACCATGAATTTTGACCCAGACTGTTTTCTTAACAATCCCAAGCAAGGGCAGACTTATGGTGGAGGAGGTATGAAAAATGACAGCATCAGTACCAACATAAGGCAGTCACCCACAACAGAACGTAGCTTCAGCTTCAATACAACCCTCACAAAAGAAATCAAAACCGAGGACACATCTTTTGAACAACAGATGTCCAAAGAAGCATTTTCTTCTACTTCTGCATCTAACACTCTCACCCTCACTACTGGCTCAGGTTTGCTTCCATCTGGGGGAGGCCTGAGCCCAAGTACCACCCTGGAGCAGATGGACTTCAGTGCCATTGACTCCAATAAGGACTATTCTTCCAGCTTCAATCAGACCGTCCAGAGCCCTCACGTTCATCAAACCCCTTCCCCCAGCTTCTTTCTGCAGGATGCCAGCAAGCCTCTTCCCCTTGAACAAAACACTCACAACAATTTGAATGACACAGGTGGCTCCTTTGTGAACACATTAGGAATCCCCAGTGTGAAAACAGAGTCCTCGTCCCAAACCACTTCCAACTGTAATGGCACAGTGGAAACCAGAATAGAGTCCACCTCTTCTCTCCAGCTCATGCAGTTCCAAGCAAACTTCCAGGCTATGACTGCAGAAGCTGAAGTTCCCATGGAGACCTCCCAGCAGGCAGAAGGGAACGAAAATCTACTTAAATCAGGGGACCTTCAAGCCTGCAGCACAGAGCACTACTTGCAGCCAGAGGCCAATGGGGCTATCAGAAATGGGAACAATCTCCCTATTCTCCAAGGAAACATGGTACAAGGACTCTATCCTGTGGCCCATCCCAGCTTAAATAACTCCTCAAACATGGAACTTAACTTGGACCACTTTGACATCTCCTTCAGCAACCAGTTTTCTGATCTAATTAATGATTTCATATCGGTAGAAGGTGGGAGCAATGCTCTCTATGGACACCAGCTGGTGTCAGGGGACAGTGCTGGACTGTCTCAGCCTGAAGACAGTAACAGAGCAACTTACAACCAGGCTGAAATGTGCATTCCTTGCTGCAGTCCTCAGCAGGCCAACATGCAGCTCAGCAGCACCGAGAGCGGAGCCAGCACCATGGCATACATGCACGTGGCTGAGGTGGTCTCAGCAGCCGCGGCACAAGGCACTCTGGGGCTGCTGCAGCAGAGTGGGCGCTTGTTCATGGTGACAGATTATTCACCAGAGTGGTCTTACCCTGAGGTAAGTCCAAGGCTTTTGCTCACCAACCTTTACTGCCTTCTCTTTCATTGCTTTGTTAGTAAGGGCGCCCAAGGGTTGTTGACGAAGCTTTTAAAATATTTGCCTTAGAAATGTGCAGGTCTGAGTGCACTTCTGGTTAAGCTCTCATTGCCCTTTCAGGGCCTGTCCTTCACCTAGGAGGCATCCAAACAGAAATGTTTTGTTCCACAGAAAAAGCAAGGTATTTCCCACCATGCTACTGAACCATGTTAGGGCAACAGTTTGCAGACTGTGGCTGATCCTTCAGTCTGGCTCTGACAGTAAAATAATTTCTGACCTGCATTGCCTTCGTGACCTCAGCCTGCATCGCACAGGCTGCCCAAAATCAGGCCTCTGCACAAGTTGAAAATGTCAGCAGCACACAGCCTGTTCTGGTGCGAAGGAATGCTGGAGGAAAGAGGCCAGTTTGAGCAAGGCTGATCGTATTTTGTGTTTCTGTGAGCCCAGCCTTGGAGCTCTGTTGTATCTGTCACCTGTCGGAGGTGTAACTGCTCAGGCAAAGCTCTCTCTATGCCCCATGACTGGTGATAATCAGTCTTGTGATGCCACCCCAGTAAGTGTGCACCTGACAGCCCTGGATGGCAAGTGTGCTAGCAAGCAAGGCAGCAGAAACAGGCAGGCATACGCAGATGAAGTGGCTTAACTGTCAGGCGAATGGTCCTGTGGCAGCTCCAGGAGTGTGGTGATGAGCAGGGGATGAGTTGGTGGTGTTCACTGGCTCCAAGAATTCACATACAGGACTTGGTGTGCAAACACAGGTGTTCACTCTGCAAATGGAAAGACACTGAGGTTGCCTGCATGCAGGAGTGGCTGATTTGCACTCATGAAAAGCCTCCAGGAGTTTCTGCCTTCCGTTTAGTCGCTCTCTTTCCAGACAAGTCCATCATGACCAGCAAGGTGGCAATGCAGGCTCTGGCACAATGGGCAGCTGGAGGTAGCCTGCCACTCAGTGCAGCCTCACCTGCCATTTGCATGGCCTGTAGCTGATAGGGAAATTTGGGAGTGTCTTGGGCAGGAGATGCACAGGTCCCTCACCTCTGCCAGATGCCAAATCCAGAGTCCTCTCTAAGGGACAAGATGGTCACTGATCATCTACCACTTGCCACCAGCTGGAGTTCACCTCTTGGTCTTGGTGGAAAAGTGAGTCTGAATGTGCCAGTCTTGCTCCTCTGGAGTATAATGTGAGCTGCAGTGTCAGCAATGTGGTGGTTACTACTGATGTTATCTAACAGTGGTGGTCTGTCAGCACTGCACCCAGATGAGTGTTGCTGGGCATCAAGCACAGCATTTCAGGGGCGTTCAGCTCTCCTACAGACACTGCTACCTGTTGTCCTGACAGTCAGTCTGGATCTTTCCTGTTTGCATAGAAGGTCCCCAAAATCAGAACAAAAATTAACAGCAAGTCTCTGGCCTTTCTAGTGCAAGTCTTCTTTTTTTGCTGCTACCATGGAAACCTTTTTTTTTTTTCTGTTGTTGTTGTCCCTTGCAATACTAACGACTGGTTCAGTGCTGGCAGAGCTTCTTTGAATCCTGTTCCACACAGACCACAAGGCCTGAGCCAACTGTGCAGGCTCACCAGAAGGCTTTCCAGAGCCAGTGCAGGTCCAGGATTGCTTTCTGCTCCTGTGGGCTTGTACACAGAGCATCAAGTTTTGACTCAGGAGCAGCTGAACAACCCCCGCCCCCATCCTTTCATGTCCCTGAGCCCGGGGTGGGGAGCAGACAGGCCCCCGAGAAGCTCTCCGCTTCCCGGACGAGCTCAGCGGCAGCTGGCCGGGTTCCGGGGACCGGCGCTGCTGGCCGCGCACGGGTGGCTTCGGCGTCCTGTGGCGGTACGGCCGTCAGCCGTGTACTGGATCCGCCGCCCGGGGCCGCGCTCCCGCCGGCGGCCGCCCGAGGGCAGCACGGCCGCGAGGAAGGGCCCGGGCCGGACGGGAGCTCCGCTGCTTGAGGGAGGACAGGTCCCTGCCCGGCTCGTGCGGGCCTGAGCGGGAACACCGCGGGTGCGTTTCAGCGCTGGGTGGACGGGCCGGCGCTAGAGGCGTCCCCGGGGTCATTTCACAGGAGTCCTGGCAAGGGAAGGGTCCAGGAGCGGTTTGGCGCAGGTGCCAGAGCAATGGCCAAAGGACCACGCTGCAGACACGGTCCCGTTGCTGGTCGCCCCGCGGCTGTCGCGCTTTGTTCCCCGCACCCAGCAGAGCCCAAGCCTGCGATCTCTGCTGGAGCTGCGATCTCCGGGTGTCACAGTCTGGCGCGTTCGTGGTCCAGCTGCTCTCAGGCCTCCAGCTGCGTCACCCTGTGTGTCCTGCCCTGCGTCAGCAGGGTCGGAGCAGCAATGGCAAACGTGCGGCATGCCTGTCGTGGTTGACCTGTGGCACTTTTCAGCGGCAAGCAGGCAAGCCTGGAGCCCAAGTGGGCAATGGTGAGCATGAGGAAGGGAAGGAGCACTCAGAAAGTTACCAGGAGTTGCCTGGAGCAGGGGGTGTCAGGCTGGCAGCATTGCTGGTCTCATGGCTGGCACAAATGACCAAAAGGAAGGCAGGGGTTACAGTGGCAGAGCATGAGACTTGAGTGAGGGAAGGAAACAAAGACGCTCCGCTACGGAACCCTCTGCAGTGCTCCCTCAGTGGTGAACTGAGGCAGCAGTGTTGGTCCTGATTCCAAGGACCTGTGCTAGCTTAGCACCTCAGTTAGCCTTCGTGGTGCTGTTTGCCATTCAGCCGTGCAGTGCATGGCCCTCTCTGGGGATGGCTTCTTCTGTAATGCCTTTTTTTTTTTTTTTCTTTCCTCACAGGGAGGAGTAAAAGTTCTAATTACTGGTCCATGGCAGGAAGCCAGCAATAATTACAGCTGTCTGTTTGATCAGATCTCAGTGCCTGCATCTTTAATTCAGCCAGGGGTACTGCGCTGCTACTGCCCAGGTAAGGAACACCTCTCTCTAGAGCTGGTGGTTTCAGAGCCAGTTCATAGCCTAACAGTGTTGCATATATGTCCTGAGTAAACTCATGGACCCCTTGTGAAAGGTGGTGCATAAACACTGAGAAGCTGTTCCGTTTTCTTTGGCCTATTTAGTGTGAGAACAGCAATTTAGAATCTTGATACGTCACAACAGATCACAACAAATACTATTTAGAAGCTCTGCATTAGCTTTAAAATAATTGTTTGAAATAGCAAAATAATTCTCAGCATTCCTTTAGTTTTGACATAGCAGATTAAAGAGCAGTTGTTATTCAGGGGCGCACTCACTGCTCCACTGGCTCTTGATTTGCCGATACTCTGCACTTTGCCCTTAGTACTCACAGGATGAGAACACCTCCAGCCTCTCTGGAGATTTTCAGTAGTACTGGCCCACAGTCTATGACTTTAATTGAGTGCAGAACAACTCAGATTCGTTGTTGGGGTCCCAGTTTCCCCCTAGAAGTGCAGCGAGGCTGGTAAATCTTCAGGAACACCTGATTCTGCCTCCTGACAAAACTCTTGAGCTTCCAGCCTTGATATTTGAAAATACAGGTTGACATTTTGTACTCTGGTCACAAAAATGTTGTCAAACACCCCCTCTCCACTCGCTGCATCTGCTCTTGGCCTGCCACTTAGCACATGGGCAGGTGAGCAGGATGGCACTCAGCCATGCATTGCTGCTGGGAGGTCTCTTGTCTTACCACATGCACTTTCCTTCTAGCTCATGACACTGGGCTCGTGACTTTGCAAGTTGCCTTCAACAATCAGATCATCTCCAATTCTGTGGTGTTTGAATATAAAGCCAGAGCCCTGCCAACCCTGCCTTCCTCCCAGCATGACTGGCTGTCCTTGGATGGTAAGAAGCATGCCATGTTCTTTAACAAAGTGCAACAGCAGCTCCTGGTGTGGGGGAAGGATGTAAAGGGGCAAGTTTATGTCATGCAGAACGTTGCTTGAACAATTAATCAAGAGCTCTTGATGAAGTTTCTTGTTAGCTCTTTTGATGTGAAAAAAAAATGTGGCTGGTCTTGGTGGGAAGGAGACAGAGGTGTTTTCTTTGTCTGAAGAGGAGGCTGTCTGTTTCCTTAAAACAGGGGCCACTCAGTCCCTATCAGGAGAAGAGATTGTCTAGAAAAATGTGTGTTTACATAGGCAGAAAGTGGGATGGTGGTGAGACAATTTAAGGAATGAGAGGAGTTTAGTCAGCCACTGCTGTGATGTCTGCAGCTCACCTCATTACCTAGGAGTCACCAAATGGGCCAGATACTGATTCTGTTGAACACTCAAGAGTCTTAGTCTCAGAGCAGTCTGCGCTAACGGCAAGCCAGGCACACTCTGGCCTGTTACAGTCACAGTCAGCCTTTTTAGACCCCTGAGAGCATCCTTTGCCTCAAAGGGATGAGATGGACACTCTGTTACCAGGCAGTTGGCAGGAGAACCCATGACTGCTCAGAACAGATATCTGGTACCTACATTTTGCATCAAGCAGGGACTCCGAATTTGTACATCCCCTCTGTGCATGCAGGTCTTAGGTCTGGCTTTACCTGATAATCCTATGCCTCCAAATTGCATTTTATGAAGGAGCAAGGTGAGAACAGCAGGGGAACTTAAGAGCCTGAAACATCTATTTCCCTTCCTGAGTGCGATTGCTAGAAAGAGGAACCTTTCAGCTCAGAGCAGAGGTGCAGGGAAGGAGCTGGTTTATGTCAGGCTGGGAAGGGACTGCTTCCATCTTTCTTCATCAGAGTCAGCTGCAGGGGCATTGCATTTTATGCTGTCTTAGCAAAGTCCCAACACTTCTACTTGGTGACCCATTTGCTAAGTGTATTTTCTCTGCTATATACAGGAGACAGATATGGTAAGGTCAGGTCCTTGGTCTTCAGAGATTTCATAGATGAGAAACTAATCTCAGGGTTACAAAGCATTATGCAAAAGTCACAGGAGTGGAGATTTGCACAGGGCCATGCTGAAAGCAAGAGAAGTAACAGGCTAATATGCTGGAACAGTTTGTTCCTCAGTCAGTTAACCTCATCCTATTGTGCCTGCCAGTTGCAAACACAGTAACTGTAATAGGACAGATGCTTCGGAGATCTACTTTTGTTAGCAGTTTAATGCCTTTAAAATACTGCTGTCCTTATAAAGATTTGAAGCATATGTTACTGTGTGGTTATTTTTCATCTGTGATGGACATGGCAAGTACTTAGCTGCTTAACTGGAGAAATGTTGAACAGTTTCAGCATTAATTCAGGCCAGCTACATGTCAGTGTAGGCAGATGGTGTATGAGAGGTTTCTGGTGGGCTCCCTTGTTCTGTCTGGGAACTCTTGACAGAAAAAGCTGTCTTCGTTAAAGCATTCATTAGAGGCTTTCTCCATCCCACTAGCAGCCGTGAGCCTCAGGACTAGCCACGTGAGTCTGATCTGAGCATCCTGACGCTGCTGATTCAAACATCCGCAGTTGGTCTGTAAACGTGAGCCAGGGGAGGGTGGGGAGGAGCCATTTCTGTCTGGGTTCTGGCAGAGCAGAGTGTTACATGCGCAGAGCATAAGCTGATGCTTTTGGAAACAATTAGGGGGAAGTAAGAACAGAGTTTCCTTCAGAGGGGCATCAGACGTGATTTCTGGGGCACCATACCTGCACCTTCAGCTGCTCATGGTTATCCATTCATATTAGTGGGACTGGCGCATCCTCCCCTGGCTACCTCCTCCCTGTGATGCCGCAGAATGGAAACGTTTAGCTTGTCTCCACTTCCTGACCTGTAGCTGCTGTGTTTCTCATGCCACATACAAAAAGGACATTTCAAGGTAGTGGGGGTGGCACTGCTTCCAGTGTTGTTGACACAAGCAGGATGGAGGCAGACCATCGTGTTTCCAGATGAGTAAAAAGAGGTTCATGACTTGGCTGTGGAGGCAAACCCGCAGCAGGAATGGAAACAGCCGGTAAAGAGGAAGAGCACATAGTCATGTTCAGCATCATAATAGAGCTTGCTTGGCTTGTGAGCATTGGAGGAGTCTGCTGGTGCTTTTTTTTCTGCTACTGAGGCTGCAGGTTTCATGTGAAGTGCAGCTGAAACTGATGCTATGGAGACTGCTGTCAGCTGCCAGCAGTCTCTCCAGTGGCATGCAGAGTGGATAGATTTTAAACCCCTTGTTTGACAACTCCCCGTGCGCCGGTGAATTTGGGGGAGCTGCAGAATGTGGCTGTGAGTGCTGTCTCTGGTGTTCCTGCAGTCTGTCTGGGAGCTCCTGGTTAGTGGGCAAGCTCTCAATTAGAGATTGTTATGATGTGGTGATGGTGGAAGGGAGGGGGACTGCAGCAGTGAACAAACTAGGGCATTGCTAACAGAGAGGGAAAAAAAAAGTAAAAGGACCGCTGCATTGCAGAGGCCCTTCAGGGAAAAAGACTGAATAATTATACTAACCATGACTTATCAGAAGCCTCTGCCTTGATGCACAGTGCTTCAAAGGGAGTAAATTACACTGTTCCTTAAAGGACCAGCAGCACCTTCCCATTTATTTTTGGAGAACAAATATTAGCTTAGCTAGCTAAGGTATGAGCTAACTTGAGTTGATTGTATCAGTAGAATAAATACACAAATCCCTATCTTCTCTGTTCACTTTAATTGTCCTGCTTCAAATCCTTGCCCTGCTGCCTATTACAGGGTCTTGAGGGAAGGTTTTTCAAGGAATATTTGTAGTCCCAAAATATTGACTATAATTTTAAAATTCTTTTTTAATTAACTCAGTGGAACACTTACTTTGAGATCCTTTGTACCACACTGTTAAAACACAGTTCATAATTCCACCTAGTGTGACCACTGCAAAAGAGGCAGGGTTACCAGTCAGCCATACCCCAGGAACAGTGTGGTAAGACAAGCAATTTCTATCTGTTGTTTAGAGAAACAATTGGATTCCACAAATCTCTTGAAAAAAAAAAAAGACAGACATCTTGTATGTGGACTGTATATTTTCAGTTATGTTTAGGGCAAAATTTAATCTCCCTTCTTTCCTCAGTTCTGCAGATACCTGAGAACCTTTAGCCTGCTTCTTAAGCAGCCAAGAGTTCATCTGCCTGGCCATGCCCAGCTTGCAACATCATGGAGTCAGAGTCTCTGCAAGCTCCTCTTGAGAATTTGCTGTCCATTTACAGGACTCGTGCAGTTCTCATTTGCCTTTGCAGTAGCAGGCTATGCTACACAGGTTGTAGCATAGATCCAGGCATAAAAGGGCAGGCAGTAGTAGCTCAGTCATGAAAGCATTCAGTGTAAACAGAGCCAGTAAATAAAACAGATGTTCAGAAGAGGACCGCTTCCAGGTGTGGGTGGCTCCCAGTCAATGTCAAGATCGTAGGCACTTGGAATCACAGCCCTGTGCAGAAGTTTCCAGATTGTAACAAAGTTGGGCTAGCAATGAAGCATCTGAAACCAGAGGTGCATTGCTTGAGTGCCAGGGTGACCAACAGGGAAACAGGAGCACAAACCCTCAGCATGTGGAGCTGTTGGTGTGGGTTGGAAGTGCAGCTCACCAGAGGGCTTTGCTGTGCCTCATGTCACCAAGGGACACTCTGAGACCCACGCATGTGCAGGACATTCTTCCACCTGGCTGCTGCAGGAGCAAAGAGCATCAGCCGTCTGGTGTCTCACACTTTCTTCTCACCAGCACTTTTGGGTTAGGATTTTTTTTAGAGGTGGGTCATTCTTGTGATTGCTCAAGGAACATTTCACCTGGGGGCTTTGGGGTCTGGGAGAGCCATGGTGGACAGGAGTGTTTGGAGTGAAACAGGAATTGTTCTCCCAGAGAAAAACATTTTGTTCAGTAATGTCCCAGTCTATAGTAATTGCTTCTCTTGGAAGTGGTGAGCTTGGGGCAAGGGTGAAATCCCAGCTTTCTGAGCACAGAGCAGGCACTGGCTGTTTGGATCAGGGAACAGTGCTACAAACAACTGGCAAGTTTTGTGAAGTCATATCCCTCCATGTCCTGTTTCCACAACTGTATCAAGCCAAGTGAAGGAATGTGCAGAGGAGTTTAAAGGGACAATACTTTGTGTGGCCACCCTCTGATGGCCTCCTCCTGCACTATAACGGATAGTGCACCCTTTTCTGAACTGTACACAGCCACATTTGGTTTAGTCTGAGTTGTTCTTATTTTGCCCCACACATGAGTTGCATGTCTTACAAATGGGCAATGGACAGCAGCTGCCAATGTTCTTGCTTTTTTTTTCTAGTTAATTAGAATAGTGGTGCTCTTTCTTTACAGAAAAAGCCTTTCTTCTTCTCATAAAGGAAGCATTCCCACTTGATCCTGATCTTCTCTAATAAACTTGACATCCTTTTCTTGTTTCTTTATAAAACTGTTTTCAGAAGTCATCCTGTGTTTCTATAGCCATCTGACCTAAGTTTTCATTCACTGTCTGTAGAGAGGTTCTCTTAAAAAAAAAAAATGGGACCCCTTCCCAGATTTCCAGTGGAAGGTATCTATGCTTGCCTTCCACTGAAGTCTTTGCTGCTCTCAAAAAGTACCTGTGGAGATGATGTTTCATTGACATGAGACATGAACAGAAATTCCAGGGAGAGTGGTATCAGCAGGCAGGTATTCCAGGGAGGCTAGTGTGAACTGGTGAGTCAGGTGTGCATGGGGATGGAAAAGGGTGTGACCTGTACTGAACCCAAATGATGCTGATGCAAGGCAGCATAATAGGCAGCCTTTTGTCTACTGTTGGATTCTCAGTTTGACATTTGGCTGTCTTTCCCAGATGGAAAACATCAAAAGGACTGGAGGGTTTGATGACTCAGTCGTGTTAGTGTGACATGGCCATACCTGCAGCACCCAAACTCTTGGTGCAGCACAGAGGAGGCAGGTGGGATCGTGCGCCTTGAAGTTATCTGTGCCGGCAGAGCATGTGCATGCTACCTGTGGCAGTTCAGTTTGACAGGGATGTAGTGTCTGTAACATGACAGATGCTCATCACCAAAATCTGTGGAGGACGTCTCTATCAGGACTGAATGCCCTTCCTAGCATGCAGGTGTGATGAGATGCAGACATCACAGGCTCTGCACTGGTGAGGTCCTTACAAGTGTTGTTTCACAGACGTAGAGGCTTTTGGTAGAAAAGTCCATGTCCACAGCCAGCCGCACTGGTTATCACTGGGCAGATCGTGTGCTTAGCTTTACATCTTGGATTTTACCATGAAAGATTATCTGTTTGGGTTCTCTTCAAGATGAGGGATGAATGTTCTGTGCTGTGGGGCCAAGGAGCAGCTCACCGGAATGCATGAGGCTTGGTGCAGGCCATGGGTACCTTGCTCCTCCTCTCCTGACTCCTGGTCAGTGTGCAGGCTCTGTTTGGTTTATATTACTGCTGAGACTTCTTTGGGTTTTTCCTTTCACATACCATCATTAAGTTGCAGTTCCTTCAGGAAACCCATTTGCCACGGGTTTGACTGCACTGCCCAGGCTGCCTCTTCTGTTTTGGCTGCGAAGTGATTGCACTGAGACAAGGACTCTTCCCTTTCCCGCTCGGGGTGTTGTCCTCTGAGCCAGCCTGCCCTCACCCCATCCCCCTTGGAGCTCTGAGCTTATTCTCGGGCTGGTGACCGAACAGCTCCATAGCAGGGGCGAGCCTGTACTGAAGCCTGCAGCTCCCTTTCGGATGACGTAAGAGCACAGACACTCTCGGGGGGATTCTGTGGAATGTGAGCGCTCCGCAGCCCGGCCCCGGTGGGGCAATCAGCGAAAGCATCACGATCCCGCGTGCAGCGAGGGGAGAGCCGCCCGGCAGCGCCCGGCTGCCTCGGGGTGACGCAGGTACCGCCTGGCCCGGCCCTCGTTCGCTGCGCACCAGAGCACGCCAGGGAGCGGCAGCTTCCCGGGGCGTTCGGCAGAGCCGGCGGTAGCTGGGACGGAGGCGATGCAGGGCAGGACGCCGGCTGCACACGCTCCCGCTCGCGGCAGAGCGGAGCCTGCCCGGGACCGGCCGTCCCGCGGACGGGCGGACCGAGACGACCGCCGGGCGGGCGGGCGCAGGGACACCGACGGGCTAGAAGCCGAAGTCGGCGAGCGCGCGGCGCGCTGTAAACACGGCGGCCGCCAATGGGCGCCGGTGACGTCAGCGGACGGGGCGGGGCCGCCTACCCCCGGCCGCGTCGCCACAGACAATGGAAGGCGGCGGCCGCAGCCGCCTCTCGCCGCCCGCGGCCGCGCCGCGCCGCGGCTGAGCGCGGGGCGGGGAGATCGAGCACGGGGCCGGTATCCCGCTATGGGGGCGCCGCGGGGCCCTGGGGTGGGCTGAGGGCAGCGGCGGGACCCAGCGCCCCCGCTCCCTGCAGCAGGGTCTCGGGGTTGCTCTCCGTCCCCGCCCAGTGCCAGGCGTCCCAAGCCTGGCGCGGTGCCGCTGCCGGGGCGCCCCGGGGCGGGTCCCGGGCGCCTCCGGTGTCTGCGAGTGCGAGAGGGAGTCGGTCGCGGCGATGGGCCCTTAGGTATGCCCAGGATAACTGGGGCAGCCGCTTCCAGCCCCTCACCTGCCTCGCCGCCTTTGTCAGTCGTCCGCTCCCGCTCCTCTTGCCGCTGGCCCGGCGCGCAGCTCCGGCGCACGGTGTGCCGGTAAGCCAGGTGGCAGCCGCGGAGCCGCCCGGATCGCTGAGCGGTGTTCGCACACGGTGGGCCAGCTGCGGCAGCTGTTCGCCCGTAGCGGGAGTGCTGCGGACCGCCTCGGCGCGGGAAGATCCGCGCGTTGCCCGGTACTGGGCCATGCGCGGCCCCGCAGCGAGGCGCTGAGGTCCAGCTCGGCTGCAGCCCTCGGACGGCTGTATGCCCGCCATGCCCCCAGCCGCCGAACGCCTCTCCGCGTCGCCTCCTGCTGCGGACGGCAGCACCCTCCCGCTGCCGGAGGATGCCTGCGGGCGCTAGCCCGTGCATCGCGGTCGCAGGAGAGCGGAGACGGCACAGCCGAGCCCCGCCGGCGCTGCGGTGAGGTGGAGCAACTCCAGCTGGCTGCGACAATGCGACAGACGACAGCCAGGACTGTGCGGGAGCCTGCTCTGTCCACGCGTGCTGCAGGGTCTGCACCAGATGCTGGCTGGAGCCTCCGCTGATGCCGTGGCAGACTCCCAGGTCAGTCCTCTGGTGCCAGATGTTGTCGGTTTATTTACCTGGAAGCAGGCAGAGGTACTGCAGAGGGGTCCAAGACCCTCGCCCGTTGCAGGTGGGTGTGCAGAGGTGACAGTGTCGCTTCCAGTAAGCATCACAGGACGGTGTGTTGTGCGGTGTTTGTGTGGGGTTAGATCTGCATGCTTCTGTGTTGTTGGTCACTCTGCTGTGCTTACAACATGAAAGCACGCCTTTTCAAGCTCACTGTTCCTCCCCCTTCTCCCTGTGCCCCCAGCTGTGGAACGTGGTCGCATTTCTGTCTACTCACCCTCCCTTTGTTGGTCCCCAGCTCTTCCAGGGCTCAGAGCTCTGACAGCACTTCCATTGTAGCATCAGGCGTGCAGAAGGACGGCTGACATCCTGACACCTCTAGCTCACAGTCTCGTGTTCTGAGTTCGTATCGTGTAGGATGAGGTCAGTAGCTCAAACCTTCCCTGATGAGTTTAGGAATGCTTAAAGCACATGTCTGCTCCGTGCCAGGTTA
The DNA here is from genome assembly GCA_013399055.1 of Ramphastos sulfuratus. Classification (NCBI taxonomy): domain Eukaryota; kingdom Metazoa; phylum Chordata; class Aves; order Piciformes; family Ramphastidae; genus Ramphastos; species Ramphastos sulfuratus. Next base: position 169,463 of record WBNM01028919.1, on the reverse strand, counting down.
TTGCAAAACTTGTTTTGCAGGGCGCTTCATCAGAAAGTGAGGCTAGGAAGGGAATTTCAGAGCCCGTGTAAGCCACTCTCAGCTTAGAGATAGGTAAACATGGCCGACATCTGACTTCTGAAAGCTCCCACCGAAGGAGATCCTGGTCTTTTTTGCTAACCTATGCGAGTGTGTCACAGTTTTGTAGCTTGCAGCAGTTCGATTTATCTCATGCAGCAGTACAGATGATTTTATATCGTTCTACTCATCACTCTGGTGATTTATGGGTGAATATTTTGTTTATTGGATTTGCAGTTTTTATGAGTGAAAACTTGGGTCAGAATTTTTACCATGCTTCCAGTACCATGGCACAGGTACTGTGCAGTGTCCCAGATCCTTTTGCCCTGTTTATAGCTTCCTTGGCACAGAATCCTTGTAGGAGGGAGTTGCTGTGGGTAGTGCCGTGCAGGTGAGCAACAGCAGCACACCCTGCTAAGCTGTTGCTCTTTGCATACAACCGAACCCACAGCATCTTTAGTAGCGTCACCTGTGGGGAAACAGCCAACTTCTAACTGAGATGCAGAGAGTGATTTTTTTAGGTCGGCCAACTGTTTTTATGCAAATTACTAAACAACATAAGAAGTGACATCTTTAGCAGTCTGTCTTACCTTTAAAATGTATCAAGTCTATGCAATATCTCTCAAATCTTTCCTGCTTTGCTGCAGTAGCTGTTCCTGAATAGTGTGAAAATCTTCCCTATCCCTAAGCTCTGAGAAAAAGCCTGGGGAGGGGAAAGGGAAAAGAAAAAGAAGCAGCAACTGTTGATACAAAGACTGCCACTTGAGTAAAAGGTCTGCTGAGCCACCTCCCCTCTTCTCTGGTGATGGCATGAAAAAGAAAAGTAGGGGGAAGTGCCGACTGCTGGGGATGAATGCAAAGAGTAGAGTACTCTCAGATACTATAGGAGCAGTACCTAAAGAACTACCAGAGAAATGTTGCTAGTAAGAAGTCTTACCCTGGTAGGTGGATTAATGGCTTAAAATCAGTGAGAATGCCTGCCTGTGGGGGTCTGGATAATTATTCCTGTCTGTGCCCAGTAGTGTTTGCTGCTTCTTTGAAAGCATAGACCTTCAGCAGCTGCTTAGGCTCAGAGTGCAGATGGATGGTTTCCCTCATCTTGTGCCTCAGTAGTTGTGGCATTTCTCACTAATCAGGAGGCCTGGAGGTGACCTGTGATGCTAACATAAATATGCAGTTGTCTTAGAATATTAAGTACAAATTTTAAATGCATTCATTTGCTAGTAGAGACCATGACTTGTGATAGCTGAGTGCCGAAGAGAGGTTTTGGTAAGATGTCTTGAGGATGTTACTGCAGTTTCACTTCAGAAATGACGTGTTCCTGCAGCCATGAGACCTCAAAAATAGATACTAAACCAGACCAAGTGGAGATTGCAACATGGAAGGTGTTAGGGATTTTTACTGTGTAGAAGAATTGAGCGAGATTTTATAGGCAAGTGACAGATGATTTGTAAAATGAGAACAGAGCACTGGCACTCAGAGAAATTGTGTCCTTAGACTGCTGCCATCCCCACCCACAGCTTGCACTGAATGAGGCAATAAGGTGTGGCTGAGTTGCTCTGCAAAAACAGAGAAATGTTTCTGCTCTGCATGTTGTTTTCAGTGAGCTCCACTCTTGCACGTGTTAAATTCAGTCTGCTGTGCTCACTCAGTGAGTGCTCTAACACTGCCACTAGTGAATCCGTGCATGGCAGCTTCTTGCCCCAGAGTGTTTAGATGCAGTACCTGGAAACCCTTCAGGTGCAGATCTTGTGTGGCACCCTCAGTTCAGTGGTTAGTCTGTGGGGAAACAATTCTATCCTGGGCAGATGCTATCCCAGATGACTGTGCAGGAGGTCATGCACCCTCATCCTTCAGTCCCTAAATGCTGTCATTTCAGTTGTGCAGCATGGCAAAATAAATCAGATCTCCGGGTGACAACGTGAAAGACCATGGCACAGACACTGCCCATGGCTAAGAGCTGCTGGCTTGGTTGTTGTCAGCACAAAGCTGTATTTTCTCTGTAGTAGTTCTGGCTGCATTGCCGTGTCATGAGTGGTACAAAAAGCTTCTTGCTGGCAGAAGCTTGCTTGACAGAAGAGGAGTTCAGTAAAGCAGTGTGCAGAGACTGGAAAAGCAGCTTGTGATGCCAATTTCTTCAACTTGGTTTGTGAGGCAAAGGAGCTCTTGTGACTCACTACTGTATGTTGGTGTCCCTCTTAGTTCAACACTTGGGCTGTAGTGGAGTTTCAGGTACCACACAAAGTCCAAGATCTTGGACTTAGTGGCTGCTAATATGTGGCTTTACTACATGTTAAAATAAAGCGTGAGCAGGAGGCAGTGCTTTGAGCTGCTGCCCACCCATCAGAAACACTGTTTGCACAGGTCAGAAAGAGAAATAATATAGTGTCTTGGGAAGAGGTCAGAAGATGGGGAGAACCGTGAAGAGCAGTGGGCAGAAGTATTGCTCTTGTAACTAAGCTCTGCAGCACAGATGTTTTCCCCCAGGTTTGGTCCCCTTTTTTGCCCCTGTGAAGGGGTGAGGACAACAGAATTGAAAATGGCTTTGTGTGTGTGATGGAACAGGCCCCTAAATTGACCTGTGATGCTTGGGGCTTGCAGACTGCCACGGAAGGTGTAGGGCAGGAGGGGTGAAGCATGAGTGAGTGGATGCATGTAGCTCCGTTGGGTCCCAAAGCTTCAGCACTCCCATCAGGTAATGTTTCTTTGGCTTTGTATGGAATGGAGAAACTCAAGAAATGGAAAAAATTGGAAGTATACTTTTTGGCTCACATATTTGCAATTTGATCATCAAAAGCAGAGTCCTTGGGTGAAACCTTAAATGTGTGGATGTGTTTGTACCCCGGTGCATGTTTGCTGCCTTTGGAATGAGCTAGAGTGCTTTCAGTGCATGATACCTCCTTGTGCTGGCCTGGAGCCCTTCAGACTTCCTATGTAATGAAGCAGAAGAAAAGGTGATGTTGGCAGTTTGATTTATCTGTTGTTGAGCTCTTGTCTTCAGTACACTGCGAGACAGAGACTTGTGAGATCACCTGTTGAATATAAAATACAAGAATGTGAACACTGTTCTGTATCTTTATGCTGAGCCTGTGGCTCTACACAGACCCCTGAAGCAGGACAGAAAAAGTGTGACTGGCAAAATGAGAAATAATAAGGACTAGAGGCTCTTGAGCTCTTGGTACCTGTAACGTACAGTCCTATGGCTTTTATAGCCCATCCCTTAATTAGTGAAAGGTAAATTGCATAACTTATGACAGGCTGAGATTTTTTTGATTTGCACTTTGTTTTCTTCCCATTTGTGGTGCTGGCAGTGCCTTTTTGACAGTTGGGGTTTTCACAGGAAAATGCATTAGAGAGTCAGCAGAACTGGGCCAGGTTTTTGTCACGTTTTCCTTACCAGAGGATGGGGGTTTGTTTTGTGCTGGAGTATGGTGCTTTGCTTAAAGAGCCATCATTGTCAAACTGGAGGGTCTTGTTTCCAGCTTCAGTTATGTTTGATACATAACACAGACAACAACCTTTTGTTTCCCAAAATGAGAGAGGGGTTTTCTTTCTGTACAGTTCTTTTAAGTTCTAGGCAGCTGTAGCCATCATCTTTCTGTACAGGCTGTGAACATGGGTAGAGACATGAGTCAAAGATAACCCGGGTGTGCTGTGTACAACTTGGCTGCTGTGTAGAACTGAGTTTGGTTTTGACCCTGTTGAACCCAGGACTATGTCATGGAAAGATGTTTTCATGCCAGTTTCTGTGGCATAAGTTTTGGGTTGGTTTTTTTTTCCCACATGATGCTGTTGACCTTACGGATGATGCTTGCTAGGTCTTGTTGCTGAGAATACAGAAGCGATAATACTTTGATGTGAACTTGGGACTTGGAGAGTATTAATTCCTGGGAGTTGATGAAAGGCTTACCCTTTAATTAAGCCCCTGCAAAATCTTACATTTTTAAAGTACAGGGCCATCTGTATTCTTTGTAACTTAATTTTAATGGGATAGAACTAGTGCAGCCTGGTAACATAGTTTGGAAATTTTTTGGTTTTTTTAATGCTCCTGAGAGATACTATGAGAGTGAAGCAGGAGAGTACAGAAAACAGTGTTTGTGTCTGGTTTACTTTTGGGAGCCTAATGGAAAGCAAGCAGGTTCTCTGGCCCTGCTGGAAGGAAAGAAGAAAATGTGCTGTTCAGGAAGTTGAATGACCCTCAAAGCTTCCAAACCATTGCATGTCTTGTTCTGGCTGCAGCCTGAGCAAGGCATCTGTGGGCTTGTTGGCAAAGGTGTGAACCATGCTGGCTGTGCTCCAAAGGCTGTGAATCCAGTACACATCCAGGGCTCAGCGTGGAAGAGCAGGAGACTTTTCACTCGTTGCTGAGTACAGAAGGTGTCCTTACCTTTGCCTGTTAGGTGTCCTTGTTTTGTTTAAGGATGTGCCAACTCTTGCCCCATAGCTGGTTGCTGTCTTCCCTTTCTTGTTCTCATGCTCTCTCACCTCTGTCTCAGCGTCATTTTCTGGTGGGCTGTGGAGTGCACACACCTCAAGTGACTTTCGAAGGGAACACCTTGCTGTACTTCATAGCACAGAATTTATTATGGCAACATGATACAGAAACAGTGGCATGGTTCTAGCTGCTTAGGAAGCAAGTGAGATTCCCTGGAAAAATGGGCAGCACAGGGACACCTTCCATGCACTACTGCCTCACTCACCTTTGTTGCTGATGGAGCTTTCTATGCTGAGGGTGCATCCTGCAAGTGCTGTCTGTCTGCTAGGCTTGGAAAGAGCTCCCTTCACTTTGGTGCTCCAGACTCTTTGTTTCCACTTCCCATATTACTAATAGTGGCATATTTCTGACCTGCTCTAGACAAAGCAGTGATTTACAGCCATCTGTGACAACCATCATTGCTTTAGCAAGATGCTGAAGGTTACTGTAACCAGTTTACAATGTCCATCCTTGAGACTCCTGTGAAGTCAAACAGGTACCTTCTGCCACTTCAGATCAGGTAGTCCTGCCCTAAATAATTCCCAGGAGCACTGTCCAGGTGTCTGAACAGGAACAGGTGGGAGCACTAGATGCTGTTTCAAGCTCTATTTCCTAAGGAAAGTTCTCCACTTTGTTTTAGCGTTCCTACCTGGGGACAGTGGTGGCAACAGATGCCCCTGTAGCAACTTCAGTTCTCCTATGAGTGCCAGGAAATGCTCGGTGTCCTTAGCTGGGGATGAGGAGAGGTGGATTCAGATCACAGAGCCTGGAGGGGAGTCCCAAGAACAGACACAAACATTAGACTCTCCATTTCTGTTTCACAATAGCTTCATCTTGGAAAAAAAAACAAAACAACAACAAACAAAACAAAACCAGAAAGGAAGGGGTGGAATAGCCATCAGCGTAGGATACTCTGCACCTCACCGGAATCACTTCCTCTAGCTGTTTCTGCCTGCACAGAATAATTCCCGGAGTCCTGCAGCTATGGGCTAGTTGCTTTGTAGCACCCCTCCAAGCCCCATTTTCTTTTTAAAAAGAGGCTGGTTTTGCCTGTGCAAGCTGGAAGACTCAGGTACCGTGCCTAGTGCGTGCTGCTGCTGCTCTGAACGCTAATAAAATACACCTGCTGCCCCTCCCAGCCCCGGGTATTAAATATGCAGCACGCAGCCGTTAACCTGCGAGGCAAACGTGGCCTCTTTTCCTGGCACCTGAGCCGTAGCCGCTGCACGATAGCGGGCGGGGAGGGACGTCTCGGCGGTGCCAGGCTCCGTCAGGCTCCGCAGCGTACGTGCCCCGCCTGGCGATGGGGAAGGCGGAGCCGGCGGCGCGCACCGCACTGCAGCACTCTGCAGCACTGGCGGCCGCCGGGGCAGCGTTGCTTGCGCTGCGTGCTGGGCGCTCCGTCCCGGTACCTCGGGACCGCCTCTGTGCCGGGAGCGTTTTGTCGGCTCTCAGTCGCTCCCAGGGGCTTTGCAGTAAACAGGAAAGTTGAATTGTAAAGAGGGCGCTAATAATAACTAACAGTGTCTTGGACCACGCAAGAAAAGACTGTAGTGAATCGAGGTTAAGTGGAAGTTACTGGCCACACTCCGTTGCCCCTGGTTCTTGAGCAGCCTCTTAGGAAGAAGGGGATGTAAACTTGAGCTGTCTCTTACCAGTGATCTGCAATGTGGTCTTCAGTGCAGTCCAGCAGAGATCCAAATCTCTCTCTGTCAAGGGTTGAGTGGGATCTGCTGCTGTTATTCATACCACACTGCAGCCATGCCAGCTTCATACCCTCTGGTGAGAGTTGTGCTTTGCAGAGTGTAGCACACAAGCAGTCCTGCAGCCTTCCAGAATGGCCTCCACTCATAACCAGGTCACTCTGAGAAGCCTTTCTCTTGTAAAACTTGATCAGAGCTTACTAATTTTGATTCCTGTCACTGGGCTTTGGTCTGTGGTTACCAGTCCTCTTCACTACCACATCATCTATGTGGATGTGTGAAACCAAACAGGATGAGGCTTACCTTTCCTCCATAGCATGATAGCAAGGCTCATTAAATGTTTCCTAGCCACAGAATTATCCTCCACAGCATTACGTGAGCTGTGTGAAGCCTCTCCCTTATGGGTCACAGGGCAGGAGCAGCTCTCTGCGTTTGCAGCCACTTGGGCTGCACTGACTGGCCCCAAACAGAAAAAGATTGCTTGAGATGATCTTTACAGCATGAGGTTCAGCCATGTTTTGTTCACCTACCTGCTCCACTGTCCAAGCATTAGTAGCTGTATTGTAGTGCTGTGTTACGGTGCAAGGAGAAGAAAACAACTCATGCAGCCTTTAGACTTCTGCAGAGCCCAAAGAGGTGGAGAGCTGTACTGCTTTCAGAGTGATGTTACTGGATTGGCATTGCCCTTACTCTTGATTTCTGGTACATCTGTTCCTGGCACTTGGTTGAAGCTCTTTTCCAGGAAAGGAAGGCCGCCAGGGAAGGAGCAAGTGGCTTTTTAAAGGCTCTGTTTTCTAAGCTCAGAAGGAAGCAGAGGAGGTGCCATTATTGCGTGGTTTCAGGAGGCAAGCCAAGCTGAATTCAGGACTCTTAAAGCAGAGACATGACTCTAAAATGGGAGGTATTTTGACAGATAGGATACCATTGAAATGCTGCCACAATGGTTGTATTTACTTAGGGTATACTTGTTCTCAGGGGAGTTGCGTTATCCCAGTCCTGTACTGTGTGAACGTAGCTAGAATCCTTTGCCTGTGTTTTTAATTTCCTGTCTGTTTTCTTTAAGGAAGTTCTCTGGAATTGCAGGCAAAGGTCTGCTGCAGGAACTTCAAGAGCTAGGATGCTGCAGGGCGAGCATCCCTGTGCACTGCCAGGCACAGCAAATCTGTGTGACTTTCAGGGTAGCTGTTTGTGGCTTCCTGTGGTAGGCTGCCAAAACCTAAGCTTTCTTCCCATGGAAATATCCTTATATGGTCTTTCTTCAACCTAGATAACCAGTTCAGGATGTCAATATTGGAGCGACTTGAGCAGATGGAGAGGAGAATGGCTGAAATGACAGGCTCCCAGCAGCACAAACAAGGAGTCGGAGGTGGGAGCAATGGCAGTGGAAACGGAGGAACGCAGGTGCAGGTATGAGCCCTGCTGTGTTCAGACATGGCAGCTTTGCACTTCGTTACCAGAGACAGGCTTTGGAGGGCTGGAAGTGCTTGCAGCTTTTTTCCTAAGCAAGTCTGATTTGTGGGTGTCTTTAACAGCAGTTGGCTTTAACTGGGATTTGCCACTGTCTCAGTACTTCTGCCTCGGGGCAGGCTACCTGCTCAGGGCAGGCTGCAGCTTCCCTCAGTGGTTAAAGTGGGCTCTGTGTGGTGTTTCAGTGCATTTCTGGGACTGGGACGCTGGGCAGCTGCTTTGAGAGCCGCGTGGTGGTGGTGTGTGAGAAGATGATGAGCCGTGCTTGCTGGGCAAAGTCCAAACACTTGATCCATTCAAAGACCTTCCGAGGAATGACACTGCTCCACCTGGCTGCTGCCCAGGGCTATGCTACGCTGATCCAGACCCTCATCAAATGGCGGTAAGATTCAGCCCCTTGGGCTCTTGGCTGTCAATACAGGCATGGCAGGAGCATGTCTAAGGTCTGCTTGCTCCAGACTTCTGACTGTCCTTTACAAACAGCCACATCTCTAAACTCGTTTCTGTCCTCCAATCTGTTGGGACCTGTCCCTCTCAAGAGCAAGTCCAATCACCGGGTATATCATGTTCTTAAAGGCTCTGGTGGCGACACCACCTGTAGTAAATGTGTGTGACCACTTCTTTGTGATGTGGTGCACTGGGTAGTACTGTGCATTTAGATGGTGATCCTGGCACTGCTACAGAGCATGATCTGTTCTTGTGTTTCCTCTGCAGCACTAAACATGCAGACAGCATCGATCTGGAGCTTGAAGTTGACCCTTTGAATGTGGATCATTTCTCCTGCACTCCACTGGTAAGAGCAGAGACTGAAACTTCTAAGAGAGTCTGAGCACCCTTTGGAGTTCTTCCTGAAGCGTTGTTTTCCTGACGTGTTTCACACTCTGGAGAGCAGATGTTTCTGTGTCTCCTTGCTCTGTAAATGATAACACAGCACTGCTGTTGTTGAGAGACCAGACAGTAAAAGCCTTGGCATTGAGCAGCGTGAGGAAAGGAGATAAACAGGTGGTTCTGGCTTGTGTTTTGCCCAACCTCTAGTCTCCACCTTCATGCAGGGCACAGGACCTTACACACTTTCTTGTATGTTGTTCTCTTTGACTGTAAAGGTCGTAAGGGTCATTGCAGTGTCTCAGTCACTGGAATTGTGAAATGATGACTGAGAGCTTGGACAAGAAAAAGCCAAAGCAGCTGGAAGCAGAAGCACCAGTTTATCACAGTAGACTGTTGATTTTGTTGTTCCTGACTTTTAGTCCTCTCTGTGTCTTTCTGATCTCAGAGATTGCTTTGTGGATGAAGCTTTTCTGTCCCTGCAGAGATGTCAGAGTCAGAACAAAAACAAAGCCCATAAGAACCTGTCAAACTCTCAGCTTCATTTGGCAGGTCATGGTTTCTCTGCTGCAGGAGGCATCTTGTCCTCCCTGTTGGCCAAGGGTGGTTGCTAGGGTTCAGGCACATCATGGTTGTGCTTATCGGTAGTTTTCCCTCGAGCTCTGGACCAGCCTCCACTGCCTTACTGAGAAGGAAAGGAGAAGGCAGGTCAGTGGGTCTGTTGTCTTCTGTTTTTCAGATGTGGGCATGTGCCCTGGGCCACATGGATGCAGCTGTTGTGCTGTACAAGTGGGACCGACGAGCCATCTCTATTCCTGACTCCCTTGGGAGGCTGCCACTGGCTATTGCCCGGTCTCGGGGCCACGTGAAGTTGGCAGAGTGCTTGGAGCAGCTACAGAGAGATGAGCAAACTCAGACTGGGCAAAACTCCAGGGGTCAGTGCCCCTCAAGCACAGACTCCAACCCAGAGAACTGGGTGTCCCAGTGGCACAGTGAGCTCGTTGCCTCTCAGGAGCCTCAGAAGGGAGTCACTGTGATTTCCAGTACAAACACAGGTAAAAAAAGCAACTTTGAGGGTATTCATTGCTTTGACATTTGACATGTGAAAAACTGAGGGCGGGGAGCTTATTTGGGCAGCATATGCCAGATATAGCCCTGCTGTCTGTGCTTAATTCTTTTCCTGGGGGGCTCTGTCAAGTGCTCCTTGCACTTGGGTAAGCATGGGGAAGAGGAGTGAATGTATGCCCTGGCTGATGGTTGCTCCCTTAGCACATGCCTTTGGGTGTCCTAGAACTTGGCACAAGCTTCCCACCTTCATGTTTCATTTTGGCCATTGATCTGTTTGTTCCCAGAGCTGAGACGACCAAGATCAGAACCTTCCAGCTACTACAGCAGTGAGAGTCAGAAAGATTACCCTGCACCCAAAAAGCATAAGCTGAGCCCTGAATATTTTCAAGCCCGGCAAGAGAAGCTGCTTTCCACTGCACTGAGCCTGGAACAACCAAGCATCAGGAAGCAGAACTCCAGCTCCAAGCAATCTGCCACCGAGACAATCAGCCCCAGTGAAGGGATAAGGGACTATGGCCGGGAGCTCACCCAGCACATACCAGAAGCTACTGGGTACCGGGGCTCTGGCAGCCATGCAGGCATAAAATGGAACCCAAAAGACATTTATATTGGTGTGTCTGCAGTGCAGGTGGCAGGTAGCCAGAAGGGCACCACACTGGGAAAGGAGGCTGTAGCCCATCGGCTACGCCAGCGAGAGCAGATGAACGTACTGATGATGGCAGACAGGGAGATGGTGGATGCAGAGCTCTTGTCCTATAGGGACAACACCGGGGACGAGGACTGCTTACACCACATGGATGACTTGCAGGTAAGCATACCCACAACACTGAGATCAGCAGTATCAGTGAACATAGTGGCTGCACAGGAGGCCTAAGTGCAAGAAACTCCTGTGGAGGCCTTTAGAGAGTCCACATTGTGCTTTGTGACAGGAGGTGGTCATACAGTCAGTGTCTACTTTCAGCTGATATCAGAATTTCCTTTCAAGCCTGACACTAAGGCTGACAGCAGGTAGGGTCATGCACTGGGGTATGCTTCAGCAGTGCACAGAACATAACAGAGGCATTTGCAGTTTTGCAAGGAAAAAGCAGAGCCTTCTGCTGATATCAGTAAAAAAAACTTAGGTGACCTCACAGTCCTTCAGGAGCTGGGAAGGCAGCCCCCATGAAGACAGAGTGACCTGAGAGAAACAGGCCAGGGTGCTGTACTTTAAGGGACAAAGAGGTAGGAGTGGAGAAGGGAAGAGACAGCAGATTTGGAGGAAAAATCCCACTAGGAAAGGAGCAGAGGAAATACACGCGCCACAGAAGCAGGATGGTCAGCTGAGAGCTACTCAGTGTCACTGGGGGAAGGGTGCTGTGCTTGGTCTTCTTAGCAACGGGAGTAGTGGGAGCATGGCATGCGTGTGCTGCCTTGGCATCTCTGAGTGCTCTGTCCTGCTGGTGAGGCAGATGTTGCAGAGCAAGAACTGTTTTCTGTTCTCTGTATTACAATCCTGTGAACCTTGGTGGGTAGATGGGTGTGCTTCAGAAGAATTCCTGACAAAGCCATGGTTTCAAGGCTTTAGACTTCTGATGTGCCTTCATTGTCCCATTACGTTCTACTGCCCATCTTGGTGAGAGGGCAGCATGGCAGCTTTTCCTTTGGAAACCAGCCAGCAGTTGGCAGTATCATACAGCACGTGTCCAGTGACCTGAACCTTTCACCAGTCTCTCAGACTCCCTGTAAGCTCTGTGAAAAAGAGGTCTGGGCAGTATGAAACCTTGCAGTGCTTTGTCAGAGGAGATGGAAAAACAGATGAGCTTTGGTTATGGAATTTCTCTCCAGTGCTGAGACAGACCACAGACTCCAGCTACCCCATTTTCCCTAGCATTGAGGCAGTCTGTCTAAAGCTGGCCTGTAATGTGCAGGCACAAGGCTCCTGCTACCCATCAGCAAGTCTGCTTCCCTCTTCCCTTGCCCAGGTGAACATGATGACACTTGCAGAGCACATCATTGAAGCTACGCCTGACAGGATCAAGCGGGAGAATTTTGTGCCAATGGAGTCACCACTGGTGGAGAGGACAGACAGTGCTGCCATGAGCACCACGATGAGCTGGCTGGCCAGTTACCTTGCTGACGTCGATCACCTGCCCAGCGCTGCGCAGATAAGGTCAGTCAGAGCCGTGGCACCGTGCTGGGGTTTGGTGATGTGAATGCTGGGGAGTGAGTGCTGATTCCTTAGCACACAGGGAGCCACTTCTCAGTGAGACTTGGTGTGAGTGTTCAACGTATCCTTGCCAGCACAGCTACAAAAACATGGGAGGAGTGCAGGAATTGGGAAGGGGAAATGCCCACAGGGTCTGGTTGTAACTTCTGCAGCACCAAGTCTGTGCAGTGCAGTATAGGCAGGCTCGGGAATGTGGGATGTCCTTGGAGAGAGGGAGGGGAGCATGAAGCTTCTGCCTTGAACTCAGGAGTGTTTAGTCCTTGTCTGTAATGCCAACCCAGGCACTTTGTGAGCCAATAATTCCAACTGTGATTGATATTTCAGAAGTCTGTACAGTGAACCCCTGACCCCTTCTTCGAACACCAGCTTGAGCCCTGCAGGCTCACCAGTCAGTGAAATAGCTTTTGAGAAACCCAGCCTTCCCTCAGCAGCAGACTGGTCTGAGTTCCTGAGTGCATCCACCAGCGAGAAGGTAGAAAATGAGTTTGCACAGTTAACTCTGTCTGATCATGAGCAGAGAGAACTCTATGAAGCTGCCAAACTCGTCCAGACAGTGTTCAGGAAATACAAGGTACGTGGCCAGAACATCCAATGTCTTCCTTGTTAGATGTGAGAGAGCATAATTTGTTATAAAAAAATCTGGGTAATTCCTGCTCCTGGGACAAAAGTACAGTTTCTGTCGTGACCTTTTCAATGCTTGTAGCATCTGCTGCTTGTTGTTTAACCAGTGGCCACCATACTGGAGAGAGGAACCTGGTTTTCTGTTTTTGCCAGGCTGGCGAGCATGCTATGCCCTAGCTTGCCTTCTGTGCTGAAACAGCACTCACAAAACATGTCCTCAGAATAGGCCCCAGAAGTGCTGGTTAGTTGCATGCTTGGTGTAAAGATCAAATGTGAAGGTTTATCACTTCTGTGAATTAAAAGCAGACATCTCCAGGAAGCAGTCCAGGCAGCACTGACAGGAGAGATTTAGCAGGTGCCCTGCAAGCTGCTGTGAGCCACTTGCCATCATCTGTCCTGTTTTGTTTTGTTTTGGTTTGGTTTTTTTGTGCAACTCTGACTGCTTATTCTTTCCTTCTTCACACAGGGTCGTCCTCTCCGGGAACAGCAAGAGGTGGCTGCAGCTGTTATTCAGCGTTGCTACCGAAAATACAAACAGGTAATGAGGGAGGTGAGATGCCGTGAGCACAGCCATATAATGGGAGTTATGCCACTGCTCCTCTTGTGTGCTGTGCAGCATGCAGTAATGAAATGCCCTGCTCAAACAAATTGAGAAGGGAAGAAAACTCATCTCCTGAATGTAAATCTCAGCAGCAATCCTTGACAGGATTTTGTTTGTGATGATAGCTGCCTTGTGCTGTGAGACAGAGGGCAATGAGGCATTCCATATCGGCCTTCATGCATGCTGGAGCGTGGTGAGACTATTCTCTGACTAGTTGCTTGCCAAATTTCATTGTGAAATTGAAGTTGGTTTTGCCTTTGATAAAGGCAAAGACGAAAACCTGGTTGTTTGCTTTTGCACAAAGTGAACTTTTAAACTCTGGGAAGTCTTGTGGGTTAGCATGATGCAAATCGTTTCTCCAGACTCTAGTTGGAGACTCTTTTAGGCTGAGTTCTCAACCCTAGAAAAAGAAGATGCCTTTTCCTTTTTGGTCGGGTGGTTTTGGATTGTTTGGGTTATTTTGGAGGGGGTTGGGCAGGGAGGGACTTAGACTCTCTTCACTATACCCTCCTAGACTTAAGCTGTCTGGCAGCATGTTACGTAAAGTGAAAAGCAAAAGCCAGTGCTCTTTTACAACCCTCAGAAACATTTATTTGGGAAGGCTTTCTAGTGTTAGATGACTGCTTCATGATTCACATGCCACTGGTCAGGTGGTTGCCATTCTGAAGTGATGCTTCCAGTAACAGGGAAGCTAAATTCCTTTCAAAAGCTGCTTTGTCTTGGATCCTGGAATCACTTCTCTTTGGAAGAAGATGGTTTGGGTGTTTTATTTTTTTTATTCTTTATTTGCAGAACTAACATTAACTCTCTATTTTTCTGTTTCTCCCTAAGCTTACTTGGATAGCCTTGAAGGTAATACAAATACAAACACTGTTTTGGAAACAACTCCCTGTGGGTCACTAACTTTCTTTCAGGCTCAGTATAAGCCAGGAAAGCCTGGCATTTAGAGAAGTGTTTCAGTAGCACCTGCTCAGAAATCCCTGTGGTTGAGAAGTCCCTGACAAACCAAACCTGATGGGAGGTGCCAGGGGCTGCCATGTCCCTGCACACCAATGGAGCAGTATAGCTAAAATAAAATTAGAAAAAAGCTCCCCCTGCTCCAATAGATACTTCAGATACTTGAGTGGGCAGTGATGGGCTGAGCTGTGGGGAAGGTTTTGAAGACAGTTTCTGGAGGACAAGCTTTGCTTTGCAGCTGCTAAACCCTTACTTGTGATCTTTGCATTCAGGGAGTACAGGAGGATGCCTGTCCCACCCGTGCAGCCACTCTCTGCTGCGTCCTGCCTGCCCAACAAAGTATTCTGAACATTCATCTGCCCCAAGGTCCTAAGACCACTATCTCCTGTACATTGATGCTCCTTCATACTGGAGGCACAGCTGTTGGTGCCAGTCTGAAATTGTCCACAGCCAATGATTTTCTACTGTAAAAATGGGTTTCCCAGCTGTGAAACATCCTGCTCTCATCAAATACCAGAATCAGCTGAGCTGCTTTCAGAGCTACCCAGGAGGCAGGGCAGGCTCTTTCTGGCAAGAATGTGTCCTCAGGGTAATTTTCCATCCACAGCTCCCTTCTGACTGCTCCATCAGCACAAGTGAGCTGAGCTCTCTGGGGCTGCTGTGCTAGCTGGGGCTTGCCACCTCACAGAGGGTTGGGCACCTTCTCCATTTATCCTCTTTACAGCTGGAGGGAAAAAGAGGAGGAGGAGAGGCAGCAGCTCCTTGGCTAAGTGGGTCTTAGAGTTGAATGCAAACATTATGGGGTCTAGTGTGTTGAGTGACTGCTCTCTCTTTCACCTGCCTTGTTCCTGTATTCGGCTTCTGCATTGCTGAGATCAGCACAGGCTGGTGACTGGCTATGTGCAGTCACTGCTCACATCACGGTTTCGTAGCTGAACCCTTCTATTCAGGGGTGTGTAACTCAGCCACAGAAGTCCTGTCTGGGCTAAAAACAGAAAGGAAAACCATGACCAACCTGTGAGTGGACTTAGACAAAGTAGCTAATTTCAAACCACAATCTGATCTATTGAATTAAAAATGTTGCAAAAAAATAAAAAAAGACAAATAAAACTACACACATGAAAAAGGAACCAAATGGTGGCAAAATATAACTGCACCTAATGAATGCTTCAATTCCAAAAAGTGAAATTTGGTAAATTGTGGTGATGTGGAGGAGTCCTTGCTTTGGGGTGATCCTGGGGGGAGTGTGCTTGTTTGCTTTTGTGGTTGCGGGGTGGGGGTGGGGGTTGGTTGGTTTGGTTGGTTGTTTTTTTTCCAACAGACTGGAAGACTCCCCTGAGATACATTAGGGCATTAACCTGTACAGGGCAGTAGCTCTTCTCTCTGTGTCTCACCTCTCTGATAAAGTATCCAGGAACAACAGACACAGAGGCTTTGAAAGTGTTAAAACTTTCAAAATAGGAACACTAAGCACTGAATCCTCTCTGGTGGTGTTAGTTCAGAGGTACGAGTGCAGCTTTGATACCTTACTCTGCATTTCCATATGCTATTCCATTTGGAATGTTTGGATTTAAATGGATATGTGAGCGATCAAACCTTGCACGGGGACAGACTTTTTAGTAGTGCCTGCTGTGACAGGACAAGGGGTGATGGTTTAAACTAAATAAAGGAGACTTACACTAGATGAAGGAAGAGTGGTGAGAGCCTGCTCCATGTTGCCCAGAGAGGTGATAGAAGCTCCATCCCTAGAAGCATTCCAGGTCAGGTGTTTTGGGGCTCTGAGCAGTCTGCTCTAGTTGCTGACTGCAGGGGTTGGACTGGATGGCCTTTAAAAAGTTCCTTCAACCCTAAAGCATTCTGCGAATCCTCTGAAGCTATTCCATGGATAGCAAAACAGGTATTGTCTGTCCTGACGCAGACCAAGTTCTGCACCTAACCTGCTGCTGTCACACTTCTCTCACAGCTTCCAGTCGATGAGTAGATACTCTCTAGCTTCTCCTCGTGTCCTGGCAGCACGAGAGTCAGCACAGCAACATACTTCTGTCTGCCACTGTCGGAGTGCCTCAGCCTCTCTTTGTTTCTCTCGTAGTATGCACTTTATAAAAAGATGACACAAGCTGCCATTCTTATCCAGAGCAAATTCCGAAGTTACTATGAGCAGAAGAAATTCCAGCAGAGCCGCCGAGCCGCGATGCTGATCCAGCAGTACTACCGCAGCTACAAGGAGTGCGGGAAGAGGAGGCAGAACCGCCGGGCAGCCAGCATCGTGCAGCAGAAACTCAGGTGAGCCCTGGAGGTGCCAGGTGCTACCTAGAACCCTTCCGGATTGTTTTTACTCTTGTCAGGGTTGTGCTGTAATTTACCGAGGCTGCTGGAAAACAGGCAGTGGTTCATAGGATGATTATTCTTACCTTTAGCGTTATCCCCTCCAGTTCTGCCTAGACTTCAGTGTTGGGTTTTTTTGTGTTTAGAAGCAGTTTGCTTACCAAGAAGCAGGACCAAGCTGCTCGCAAGATCATGCGGTTTTTACGACGCTGCCGCCACAGGTACGACACAGTCTTTGGTATCTGCCCTTCACTAGAGCAGTGCAACAATGCCTAAGCGTGTCCAGCAAGGAGTGCAATGTAAAGGATAGAATCAAATCCAGCTGCTTCCAAGATGTACTTACAAAAATGAAACCTCTAACTTAGGACTATTGCTGCAAAAGAACCATGTTCAGCTCAGTTGCTCTTGTGGTGAAGACACCCAAGTTGTGTTGGGCAGATGCAGAGTAAGGAAGCTTTGAACAAACCAAGGCACATGACTTTAAAAGTTGAACTTTAGGAAGTTTGAAAAAGCTTGCTTGAACCACAACTACAGCTTGTGAGTGCTGCACAAAGCGTTCATGGCATGTCGGGAAGTGCAAAATGTGACATCTGGTGCACACTGGAAATGGCTCTAGTTTGGGCACAGGATCTTTCAGTAGGCTCCCATCAAATACAGGTTCTTTTTGATGTGGGTAGGTGGAATGTGCCAGCAGAGCAGCAGACAAGTTGGTTCATGGCAGCCATTCCACACCGCAGTGAGCTGGGAGCAGACACAGACATGATGATGAATCAGGGCCTCCAGCGTGGGCACCTGTGTGGGCTTGCCACAGTGCTCACGGGTAGCAGCCAGCACTACCCTGCTCTGCCACGTGCAAGGCATTTGTTTTGTTTTTTTTTTCAGTGAAAGGATCCCTTATTGAATCAGGTTGCAAACTGGAACCGACTAAACAGAAGTGAATTCAGATCTTTCTTGACTCTGTGCCCTCCATTCTCACCACACATGCATTTCATCCACTCAGGAGCTGGTCAGACCTGATGGCCTTTGAAGCCTGTCTAGTTCAGCCCAGTGATGTCTGAACAAGGAGAGCTCAGAGAGGCATGTGATAAGCATGATTTTAGAAACAGATGCAAATCTTTTTGTAGGATTTCAGAGCTGCAGCTTGCAGGAGGTCAGTGTGACGTAGGTTGTGGAAGGACTTCCCTGCAGGGTCAGTGTGAAGTAATGTGTGGACAATAGAGGGCTTCATAGTTCCGAAACCAATTCCCAATGCATGTGAAACAGCCACAGTTGTTCATGAGGACATACAAGTGGCTTCTTGCTCTCTGCAGAATGTGTGGAAGAGACCAAAAGGTTTGGTTTGTTGTATTTGTTGGGCAGCATGTCCCACCGAAGCAGGCGAAGGCTCAGAACTTTTGTATCTTCTCAGATCTACTTGAGATCCAGGCAGTCTCTGATGCACCCAAGAGCTTGTTTCCATCTGTGGTGGCTCTGGGGTCAACCTGCCAGATGCTCTTAGAGCCAGCTCTCAGGCACAAGCCCAAGGAATACCTTGTGACTTGCTGTATCCCAGGGTTTCCCACAAATGTCCAGAATGTGCTATGCCCTTCAGCCATGCTCGTTTAAGTCTCCAGGTAAGGCACACTCACCAGAGCTTAAATTGCTCCTGATTCCTGCAGTGACACCAGGTCATTGCCTTCCTCTTTCTCAGCATTTTCCTTTGTAGAACAAAACTACTCACTTGCATTACTGAAGTTTGTCAGACCCTTCCCTTTGCCTGCAGTCCATCTCCTCTCCAGTGGTGCTGCTGCTGCGCCTCCCTGGGGATGGGTTTAGGTCCCAGCTGATTAGCAGGGGGTGGCAAGGAGCCTGCTGTCGTGAAGGGTCCCTCTGGCTTACCGAGCAGTCTTGGCTCGGTCCTTGGGCATTTTGCTGGCAGCTGTGGTTACTTGGGAATTCATCCATGTAATTCCAGCATAATGCCAGAAGTGATGCAGATCTACTTTAACTAAAACAGAGCTTCACATCTCTGATGACTCTGACCAGTTTGCTTTTCTGCACCCCCACCCCAAGGGGCAGCTTCACAGCCTTTCCCCAGCACCATCATGTCCTGGCAGGACCACCCACATTCGTTGCCCCCCAGGCCTGGCTGCATAACCTCGTTTCTGAGCTACCCTGTTTGTGTTGCATTTATGCTGGGGTACCAGGTGGAAAGTGAGGGAATTGCCTCCTTCTCATTGATCTCCGTCCAGCTTTCTGGATTTTCTGTGTCTTAATAGCTACTTTTATTCTTTGCTGCTTGACTTGCTCACCTCTTCCTCAGGAAAGAGTAATACAACCTGGGATGCTTAGGAGGTTTAAAACCACTGCTGCATTAAGCCTCCTGATTACACTCATTTGATCTCCTGTGTGCCCTGTGCAGTGTGACCCAGGATACAGCTGATGCTGGTGCAACTCCTACCTGGGCTAGCAGTGCCAGCATGATTTCAGGAGTGCTGTTTGTTGGAGTCTTGCTGTGGACATGTTCAAAATCAGTATACTGCTGCTGTAAACTAGAAATCAAAGCCTCAGGCTCTGTGAAGAAATGTTTCAGCCATCCAAGCTCCTGAAGATCATGGGGCAAGCTGTGACAGCTAACATCTAATGTTGTTTGATGCTCAGGAGTGTAAAACTGACACTGTGGAGCCACTGTTAAACCACAGGGTCTTGTCAGAACAAGAGATAGAAACTGCAGTTATTTTTGGAAAATCTGAGGGAGTGAAGGAAAAGAGGGCATGCAGGGAAGCATCAAAGAAACAGGATCTTGTAGCAGATCTGTCACTGGTAGAGGTGGCAGAGGCATCTGCAGAAGCCACTTGCAGTCTGTCATAAGTACAGTGAGGCGAAAAGGCAGCAAGTTCTTAAAGCTCAGAGAATCAACCTTAAAAACCAGAAGCTGTTTGACTTAGGCTTTTGTGTACAACCAGGTTTTATTGCTGGACCAATAAAAGACTCTTAATAAGATCTTACTCTGTAGCCTTTAGGCAAGATTTACTCCAGCTTTCCCTTGGCAATCATCTGATTGGTTGTTTTTATAGAATCCTAGAATCACAGAATGGTAAGGTTGGAAGGGACCTCAAGGATCAGCCAGTTCCAACCCCCTGCCATAGGCAGGGACACCTCCCACTAGTACAGGTCACTCAAGGCCTCATCCAACCTGACCTTGAACCCCTCCAGGGAGGGAGCAGCCACAACCTCCCTGGGCAACCTGTTCCAGTGCCTCACCACCCTCACTGTAAAGAACTTCCTCTTAATATCCAGTTTCAATCTCCCCTCTTCCAGTTTAAACCCATTGCCCTTTGTCCTGTCATTGCAAGACCTTGTCAGTAGTCCCTCCCCAGCCTTCCTGTAGCCCCCTTCAGATACTGGAAGGCTACTCTAAGGTCTCCTGGAAGCCTTCTCTTCTGCAGGCTGCAGAGCCCCAACTCTCTCAGCCTGTCCTCATAGCAGAGCTGCTCAAGCCCTCTGATCATCTTCTTTTTGTTCCTATTTTAAATCAGTCAAAGTCCACTTTGAAGCCAGTTCTGAGAACTCTCCCCACGAGTGTTCAGAACAGCTTAAACAGTCATCTTGTCCTGGTTTGCTTATTAGTTGTTTTTTTTTTTTTTTGTTTGTTTGGGGTTTTGCTTGTTTGTTTGTTTTTTTGATGCAAAGGTCTGGTAGAGCAAACATGATTCCTGCTAGCTTGATGCCTTGGATGCATAAGCATGTTGGTCCTGTGTTTTCTGTTCTCCCGAACTTATACTTGTTGCCTGATCCAGATGATGATTTAGGTGTTCCAGGGGAGTTAATAAGAAAGGTTGGAGCTCTCTCAGTAATGGAGGTGTAGACACTGAGAATGAGGAAAGCAAGCAAGCTTTGGTCAAGTGTATTCTTAGGGAAGGTATTAGAGCTCTGGCAGCTGAAGGCTTGCAGGTGTCCTAGAGACAAGTGCTCATCCATCCGCAGCAGTCATTCCAACATCCAGACATGTATCGTTCCCTTGTGGCTTGGGGAAGACCCAACTTCTATATCCATCTGTTGTCATGTCCTCAGAGATCTGGTGAACAACATGCATCAGCCATAACACGGCATCAACATGACTTGTCACAGCAATATTGTATGAGAATGACACTTCCTGGCCTCTCCCAGCAGAGCTGTGCCCATCTTCCCGTGGTGCCCAGCCCCATCAACTGGCACGTGACTAACTTTCAACCCAAGACTTGCCCTTAGACCTCCTGTGAGTTGAACTGTCTCTGACATGTTGTCCTGTGTGAGGCAGAATCAAGGCTTTATGTAATGGTTTTGGGAAGACTTCACCTACTTAGTGATCCTCAAATAGGACACACACAGATCCACAAAGAAATGCAAGAGCTGCAAAGAGGGTTTGGGTTTGCTGAGAAAAGTCCATGCATGGTCCATGCAGCCAGGTTTCACTGGGAAGGTGACCTCCTCTTCCCTATTCTTTCTCTAATTCTTAGGAATATTTTACACTGGAGAGGTGTCAGCACCATGCTAGGCTGTGGTGCTGATCTGCAGCAAGTTTCATGGATTAGCATGTGGAATGAGAGAGAAAACAGACAATTGCTGCAAGAGAAGGCAGTATGCAGCTGGGAATGTCATAGGGATAACAGTATTGGGTTTACTTTACTTGCTTTTTACTTCTGCACTAAAACACCTGAATACAGGACTGCTCTTCCCTGCTAAAGAGGAGGAGTCCATTAGGCAGGAGTGGGAAGGGTTCTTTCTCTCCAGGCAAGCAGAAGTGTTGTCTCCTCCTCCCTGACTTGGAGCTTTGGTAAGGTATGGTTATTGCCATGTGTGTGCTAATAGCTCTTTGGTATTGTTTTGCAATCTGAAGCCCACTGGTGGACCATAGGCTGTACAAAAGGGTGAGTGTAGCTGCCTGCTAGCCAGTTCCTCTCTTCCATTTTAAATATTTTTGCTTTCTGCTTGCTTGCATGGGGCTGCAGCCAAGATATGCCAGTAAGTTTCACCTCCATTAATTCTACAAACCAGAACCCTGTATAAACTAACCCTACTGCAATGACTAACACTGCTGCTTTTACAACAGGGCAGAGCTCTGCAGTAGATGTTCCGGTGCATGACTGTGTGACAAAGGCCATGTTTCTTCATCATGGGCATGCCGAGGCCGCATTGTCGGTGGGGAACTTTTTCAGTATCCAAAGTGGCTGTTAGTAGATTTTGGAACGTGCCAGGGTCTGTTCTCACAGATACTCAATGAGTGACAATGTCCTTTGTCACGGGACTGTGACAGCATTCAAGCTGGATCGTAGAAAGCTGCAGTACAGATGCAGCCTGCTCTAGGTGGGCATTTCTGCCTGAGCCGGAGGGAAGCAGAAGAGCTCCTCACGCTACTTTTCACTCCATGAGGTGGTTAAGCACAAGTGCTTGTCTCCTAGAGGACAGTCTTTGCTGAGCTACATGTCTGGTTACCTTACCAGGACCAGCTTTTTGCCAGCTGTGTGAGTCAGTGCCAGGTGAGCTGCTGTCAGGAGGCCTCATGCCGCTGCACTGGGTCCCCCAGCGAGGCAGTTTGCTGCCCAGCGGCAGGGTGGGAATGTGCCAGAGCATTCCCATGGCATTCCCAGTCCCTTTACAAGGAGGGAGTGCTGTGGTTCTCAAGGCAAGTGCCTGAGTTGTCAGCAGTGCTGCTCAGTGCCACCCTGCATTTGAGAGGAGGCAGGACAGCAGAGCTTTGGTCAAAACCTACAGCAGTTGTGTACTGCTGTTTTAGCAAGGGAGAAGAGGCAGAGGAGGGGATGGCCTGGACTGCTCCTTCCATGTGCATTCAGAAAAGAGAACTGAGTTGTTGGTCATGGAGTTTTACTGACCTGGCATTGCAGGGATGGTTTTTATGACTTGGGAGTCAATGTACGAATTGGACTTAAGCCTGCTGGAGACATCCTTATTTGTTTGAGCCTAACAAAGAAGCAAGAGCTGATGACTTTTCAAACCATGACTTCTGTGCTACCATTTTTGACTGCATAGCCTCCATTTTTTTTGAAGTAACAATTTGAGGTCTTTACTAATGACTATTAAAGTGAAAATTGAATGAAATAAGGACAAAAGGCCCAGGTATGCCTTCTGTTGAAGTGCTGCTTACATGGGTCTTGCCCTAATGAAGAGAAACTTTACTCCTGTTTGCAGAGACATCAGCACTCTGAAGCTGTTAGCTGGAACACGCAGCTCCAGGTGCTAGCATGTGTGGTAAAGTGCTTCACAACTAATCAATGCAGGTTAATTCAGGAACTGTGTAAAGATAGCTTGTATTCTTATAATGGTGACCTGACTGGGTGACTTCTTTTTACTCACCTAATGTATAACTAGGGCTGGTAATTTCTGGTCTACAGTTAAGTGTCTGGTTTCAAAAGCCTCTTGAAGAAAAAACATGATTTGGTTTTGGAAAATAAAATTCACTGTAACTTTAAAAACAAAACGTGACTCTGATGAACTTCATCATGAGTATGATGACCTTCATCTGTTGTAAGGACCTAAAGTGTCTACTGTTATACCAAAAAACCTACCAGGAAGTTCAGCCAGCTTTGGTCTTAGGGTGAGATATCCATGGGGCAGTGATGAATGCTGCAGACAAGGTGACATCCGCTTAGCACAGCAGAGCAGTGGCTGCAGGGCAGAGCTGCCCAGGGCTGGCTCAAGCACACCTTCCCTCCCCATCAGGCAGTGTCCTGACCTACTTCCTCCTGCCCCAAGATGGGTCTGAGCAAGGAGCTGCAGCTTCTCAGCCCTCACAATGCAGCAGATGCCTGTTGCAGCAGAAGCCCTCGAGTTCCTGCAGTGCCTGACATGCTTGCAGTCATGGGACAGAGAAGGCTGAGCTGCAGAGCCCATGCCAGCCAGAAGGCTGGGGGCATCCACTCTGTCTTCTCTCTGAGCAAAAGCCAAACGCTGCAGTCATGGTGAGGATACAAAGCCCTTTTGGAAGCAGTGGAATTGGAAGAAACTGGTGCAAGAGAGGAGCTGCAGGAAGAGAAAGAGCAAATGTTTCCCCGCACTGCCTCAGCCTCATGCTGCAGCAGAGGGCTTCCTGGGGAGACCTGGTCTTTAACAGGGTCTGCAGATAAATAGGAATCTCACATTCTTCCCTAATTTCATCTGGCTAGCTGTGGACAATGTCACAGAATCACAGAATGTCAGGGCTAGCAGGGACCTCAAAAGTTCATCTAGTCCAATCCCCCTGCCAGAGCAGGATCACCTGTACCAGAGTGGGCTGTCCCACAATGTGAGGGAGGGGAGCAGCATGCATGTCCTGCCTCCAGCCATGCCAGTTTTCACAGTTCTGATGCTCTTTTCTTTCACTCCAGAGAACTCCTGCTTAACAGATGTGGCTGGGTATGGGCAGGTGTGCCAGCACAGCTCTCATTGGGCCCTGCTCTCAGGCACCTCTGTTTGCCCTGGCACCCATGGGCTCAGGCTGCCTGCAAAACACCCTGCTCACAGCACTTTGCAGCCCTGGGAATGGCCCAGGTTGAAAGCTGTGCTGCCTCCTCCACTGACAGCACTGTGGGTAACCTTGGCATACCAGACAGGAGGGGATGGGGATTAGGACCTTCGTTCTATGAATAGGAACAATAAATTAAACTTAAAATGTGCACAACAGAGTGGGTTGCTTGGATTCAGAAGTGCAAAGAATGTGCAACATGTGACTTGACCACAGAAGAATGGAGCTGTGCTGCTGCTGTGCTCTTTCCCCTCGAGGCTGGGATTCCTGCTAGGAGAGCAGATGCATGCTGCAGTCTCAAGATACACTGCAACTGACCTGTGCTGCAGGGCCAGTGCTCTAGGAGAGGAGTGAGCTCAGGGTCTGGGCCCACATCTGATGCACAGCTTCCAGCCCTCGATGCCCACTCTGTGTTCTGATCCTGTGTGGTGATTCTGCTCTAGCAGCACCTGACTGTGCCACTGGTACTGGGGCAGGAATAGTTGTTGCACTCTGTGTGTGTAACAGCAGATGAGGAACCAGCAGAAAGCTGATTCTGAGAGTTTTGCCTCGATGGGCAGGTGATGTGGGATTCAAACAGGAGTTCTCTGCTTGTCTGGAAAAGGGAGGCTGTGGAGTATCACACAGTGTCTCAGCTGCTGTTCTGCAGATGTCTGTCACAGCAGTTCTTTGCTGCTTTGCATTCTGATAAAACCTACGTGCATACGCTGCTGGCGTGCGCGCACCTAGGAGCAGTCTCTGGGCCTTCTGACGTGCACAAGCTGCCCTGTCCACATGTGCTGGAGGAATGCATGCAACATGTCTGTCTGTAACACACAGCTGGATGTGTTCTCTACACTGACACCATGCTTATGTAGCTGCCCGTGCAGGTAAACAATCACAGCATTGCTTCTGTGGTTCAGTTTGAAAACCTCGTTTGAAACTGATTGGGGTTTTTTTTCTGGATTTATTTTGGGTTACATTACACCAGGATTGGTAAAGAGGGAGAAGTGAGAGATCTTATTGACCAGCTTCTGTGGGATGAAACTTGCTCTCTTTCTGCAGTTGAAGCTAAAAGATTTTGTAGAAGAAAACTAAAACAAAATCCATTTGCTATTGCCTTGAAGCAATAGTTTTCAGGGAACCTGCTCCAGGGGACAGATTACAGCTTATCACACTGCCTGCTACACAGATATTAACCCTGCTCATGTGTTCAGCCACTGTAGCCTCCTGTGAAGGAGGCTTTTGCTCAGAGGCCAGCTGCAAGGCAGGGACAGGAACAGGCAGCTGTCCACATGGTGACCTCTCTGCCCTGCTCTTAGTAGGCTGTGATCTGGAGCAGATCACAAAGAGCTAGGACAGGTGATGGCTTTCTGTCCTCCCTGGGGCAGCGCACTCATTACCTGTGCTCGTGGGTAATGAAGAATGGGTATGTTCATGGCACCTTTACCCTGGAAATAGATCCCCTTGCCCCATTTCTTGTGGTTTGATTGAATGCTGCTCTCTGGTTTGGGGAGTGTGCATGTAGCACCTGAAGTCAGTTTCTCTGGTAAGTACAACTTTTTATATCATGCCTGAATAAACAGCAGCTACTATATTTTGTTGTTCTCTGCATACGCTTCTCTCTTGGCATTTCAGCAACAAACCCTTGCCTAGTCCTGTGCACCTAGAACTTGAATTTCTTGTGGGTTTTTAATATGTGCTATGCAGCAACCATTGATTGCACTTGAAGTACTCAGTTTCTTACGTCTCCAAGTAAGATCAAGTGGGGGAAAACTTCAAGGGATTGAAAAGTCCCATTTGAGTTCAGGGTGATGTGAGAAAATGTCATACTGGGGTGTGCAGCGTTGTACCTGCAACGAGGGTTTTCAAAATAATTTCTTTTTCCATTTCCCTCTTGCAGGGGCTGAATGTGTTTGGAGCTCAAGTGTGTGTGTTAAATGGCAGACCGCGTGCTCTGGGGTGTCATTCTTATTGGGCCTTTCTGTCTCTCTTGTTTTGCTGCCCAAATGAGATATCTGGAAAAAGGCAAGAGCTCCCTTTTCTTAAATGTCCCACAGGCCAGTTCAGCTCTCAGAGCAACAGGTAACTTGCCAGACAGCCTCCTCTGGCTCCTGCACCTTGTCCCTTACACTGATCTCCAGCATTCAGATTCATGACACATTTCCCTGGCTGGGCATTCCGAGTCAGCCTGGCGGAGCAGCTTTGTGTTATGCTTTCCCATGAAGCCATCCTTTGCTGTGACTTTCTCTGAGGAGGCCATTTGCTGACACCCCATGGGGAGGGCGCCTGGGGACAGCAGCTGCTGCCTGCTTCGGGGGCTGTTGCTTTCACATCGCTTCAGCACGTCACGATGCAACCTCCTGTGTGGTGCCCAAGTCAGCAGCAGGCAGGGTGAAGGGCAGAAGCTTTGTCTGGCTGCAGCGGTCCGGGGATCGGGACAGAGCTCCCGAGTGTCAGGGGTCACAGCTCACAGCTGAAGTCATCATCTTCTCCCTTGCTGTCCATCAGCACCACAGCTGAGGTTCAGGCACCTTATCAGCGGCCATCTCTACTGCAGTGCTTCCTCTGTCCAGCTGCTCTTCAGCAGTGGCTGGGGGAATGACCTTGGCCCTTAGAGGAGGAAGCATTATTCGAGGTTTCTGCTGAAGGCTTCATCAGTGCAGAACCACATTTACAGTCCTTGCAGCACCCTGCATGGTTTCAGTAGCTGCTGAGGTAGGGTGGTACTTCTCATTTTGGAGTCTTGCAGGAGTGGACCCCGTTGCCCTGTCTGGTGTGCATGTGCCTTGCAGCCTTGCCTCACTTCAACTGTCCTCCTCCTTGATCTGAACCTGTGGAGCCCCGGAGAGGATTCTGCACCTTCCGTCGGCACGTGGCCTGCTGGGGTTACTTGTTCTCAGATCTCTCCTTTGTTCTGTTTTTTAAAAAAAGTCTCACTGTGTCCCCCAAAGTGGACTGAAACAGCTCTCAGAACATCCTTTCTGTGGTGCTATTCTGCAAATTCCAGTAGCATTTGTTTTCTTAGGGCAGTTTAGTAATGCTCCCAACTTCACATGCTACACTTGGGCCTTCCTCCCCTGCCTGAGTTTAAGAGTGGAAAAATACAAACCAGGAAAGATAACCTAGCATGAAACCAATGCTACACTGTTCACTTAAAAGCTCTCCTAGCAGGACTTAGTGTGTTTCTGTTTTCACAGGTTCTAATTTGTTCAACACTTATCCCTGTTCAAACTGTTGTTTTTTTTCAAATGCAGAGGGGTTATTGCAGTTAGCATTAATAAAGAGGAAATACTAGTCCCACACTCATGCCATTGTATAAAATCAAATCAAAATACCACTGAGTAAGGAGCTTGCTCAAAAGAAGTGTTAAATCAGGGATGAGTACTTGTAAGACACAGGGAGTGGCTGTAGTACAGGCTATCCAATAATTAATTGGTTGGGAGAAAAGTAGATTTTAAGTTCTCTTGGTACAGCAGTTTGAAGGCTCATTTAAGAACAATGACTTGGATAAATAGGTTATCCTGGACTGGTGTCTAGCTTGGGGTGTGCACTGGCTGTGGCCTTTGCTCTCAGCTCAGCTCAGCTCTGAGGAAGAAGCAGGGCATTCACCACCACCTCAGTGCTTCCCAAGGGTTGGCCTGGCTGTGCCTGTGCTCAGCTGTGGGTAGCAGTTTGAGGTACCTTAGTTCCACTCTGGCTGTGCTATGCTGCCAGTCCCGCAGCGCCAGGGGGCTGCCTCGAGCCAGTTGCCAGGAGAGGGGAGAACTTCTCTGGCTTCCCAGTGCCATCTCTCCTGAGCAAGGGGACATTAACAGCTGCAGACTGCAGGTCGGTGTGTGAGACAGATAAAGCACCTGCAATCCCTCCCAATTTAATGTAACACTTGATCTATTTTGTATACTGGACACAGAGCTTAGTTTAATAGAAGAAAATGTGGTAGCTTAATAAATTTGGATGGTCATCATCTTGAAGCCTGTGTTTATGAATGATGTGGAGTGCAGGGTTTGCTTTAAGCCATCACACACTGAACAGCATCTCTCAGTAACATACCCATGAACAGATTTCAAAGTCTGCAACTTTGCTGTAGGGAAATTCTGTACTGATATGTTCTTGTGTTCCTGAGCAGTAATTATCATTGCACTTGCAACATTTTTATATGCCTGAAAAATCTGTAAGCCAAGGTAAAGCACACTTGACCAAGTGTTGAATATTTCTGAACAGGATCTGTACTAGTGCAAATGTTGAGTTGAGTTCTGTAGTAGTTACCTTCTGTTGGCATGTGTGTTCCAGTTAAACAGATTCAGTAGGTCTGCACCAGTACAGATATTGCATGCAGTAGGTGAAGTTTGCAGCAAAGCATGTCTTGCATTCTTCCAGCCAAAGTGCTTTGTTAGTGTAGCTCTTGCATGTTGAAGTGCTGAATTGAGGTGTAGCATGTCTGAGCAAAAGAGCCAGCAGTGTTCCTACTGTGCATGTTCTCAGCCAGAGATTTCTAACAGGTGAATTTTACGTTACAGTACTGAAGTGCAACAGAAAGCACTCGGAAGTTGCACTGCAAATCATGCACTCATTGATGGCATCTTGAATGTTGTTAAGATTTAGCCTGGTGCACAGAGGCACATCACATTTTTCTAGCAGAGCAGGGATCTTGGCTCACTTTCTGCTTCAAAGCTGTGCAGTGCCAGTAGTTCCAGGGAGAGATTGCATTTGTGCTGCCAGAAACCCAAACGTACTGAAGAGGGTCAGTTCGTCATTTGGGAGTATTTTCAGGTCATTGTGCCAGTGCTCCTGTGCCTGTAATGAAGACATGATCTGGACATACCCAGCACTATCATACATCACCACTCACTGTGTGTGAGCAGAAGCTTGCTGCTGCCTTTGGGGCCATGCTGAAGCCCCCACTCCCCTGATGTCAGCAGGGTCTTTTAGACACCAGCTTGCGTAGAGCAAAGTTTTCCCCACAATTTCTCTGTGGAGTCATAGTAGGCATCTGGGCTCAGCACAGCACCACCTAGGCAGGAATTCAGTACCCGGTGCTGCTTGCTGCCTTGCCCCTTTCTTAGCCTGGGAATGGCAGCACTTCTTGGCAGCTGGGAGAGCTGTATTGTGGCACCGCTCTGCCAGACTCAGATGTCAGCGGAGTGCCAGGGCTCCCTGGATGTGTGTCTTCCAGCTCTGAAATATGCAGAGCCCTTTGTCTTTCCATAAATTACACTCTCAAGCAATTTGGTGGAATTAAGGTAACAAGCAAAGGTCTGACCTGCATCTTGGTTTGTGTGATTTATTCAGTGACTCCCGTTCCACTCAGTTTCAGAAACCAAAACAATGCCTTTAAGTGCTGGAGCTTTGAGTCAGCTGAAACAGAGAGATAAAAGTAGACAGTTCCTCCCTCAGCAGATTCTGAGTAATAGCATGTGTAGAAAACAGAATAAATAAAACATTGAAATGGAGGTGTAGTGACAGAGGTCAGTTTACTGCTTTCATTGCATGCCTGTATTAGCAGGCTGGTGCAAGGGCCAAAAGAAGATGACTGGGTTGAAGTCTGCACACACAAGCTACAAACCAGCACTGCTAGTGCTTAGTTCTCACCACATCTTTTATTACCTATAGCTACTTAGGCTTTGTTAAAATCATTCACCATTAGCTGGATTCTGGTACCCAGACCTGCAACTCTTGACACAGTTCTTTGTACCATTCCTTTATTTGTCCTTCCAAGTTTTTGCTATATCAATTGGGCATGAACATGCTTTGCAAATCACTTTAATGTAGGCTGCATTCTGCTCCTTTTGTGGGGGTCTTCCCCTCACAGTAGCAGAGGGAAGGCATATGGAGGTGGGTGGCAAAGGGATTGCACTTCAGAAAGGCCCTCCCTACAAAGAGGTAGAGCCAGGCTGCCCCAAGTTGGGCAGGATTAGGGGAAACATGAGAAGCCCCCATATATTCATTTTAGCTCCTTTGCAGGAGCTTTCACTGCTAGGCAGCCAGTTTGTCAGCCTGAGCTAACATTCCAGCACTGATGCAGAATTCTGCTTTACTTGGTAAGATTGAGATGNGCTCCAACAGTTCCATGTCCTTCCTGTGCTGGGGGCTCCAGAACTGTACCCAGTTCTCTTCACCCTTTGAATTTAAACAGTTTCAGCTTTCAGTAATGATTGGTTCTTATACTGACAAGTGCTAGAGGTGGTACTGTGTTGCATGCATTGTTCAGGAGCTGAGAACTGAAGCATCCTGGCACATATAGGGAGAGTGACTCTTCCATGTTGTAGGTTCATCTCCTTTGGCATGCAGTGTCCTCTGCTGCTGGCTGAGAGAAAACATCACTCTGCTACCAACAGCGTGCTAGCAAACTCACCTGCTGCAGGTGGAGTAAGTGTGAAGCAGATTCTCTTTCTTCATGCCCACACTGATTCTTCTGCTCACATACCAACACTTCCTTATGTGAGATTCTGTATCGGTTTTGAGCTGTCCTGACTGATTTTCCCCTGCTCTCCCTGCTTCAGCGATGAAGAAAAGAGCCCCATACTGAAGAGCCCCTTTGCTGTAGCAGCTGAGATAGCAGCAGCTGCACAGTCACTGAATGAGCAGCAGCCCAGAGAACTCTCCAGCAGTTCACTAGGCCAGTAGCAGGAGAAGTCTCACTGTAGTTACCAGGATCAGGAAGAACCGGCAGCTGGGAGCACGTCTGCCTTTCCAGTGTACTTTGTCTGGGATTTCTGATGGCCCATTCTTGTGCTTCCAACTGTTTGTGGTGTCAGGAATGTGAGCCTGGCTCTCTTGCAGGGGAGGCTAGAGTGAGGAATCGCTTTGATTTTTCTGTCTTGAAAGAGAGTTGCAATGGAAGTGTTATATAGATCCTCTTTGTTTTTTCAGAGTGAAAGAATTGAAAAAGGCCAAGGAACTTGAAGATACGCAGCAGCATCCCGTAGCAATGTGACATTGCTTTTCAGACTGTTTTCATTTTCTGTTTTTAGCAGAGACATGCAACAACAAAAATACCCACTGCAGTTCTGGAAATACCAGCTGCAGGATTTTAACAGTAATGTTTTGGTCATTGCATTTGCACTTTCATGGACAACTTTTAATTTGTTCAGCAAGACATCTTGGAACTCAATCTTCTGTTGGATCATGGGGAAAAACAAAAGACACCAGGAGGAAATCGTGAGTTGCTTCATTCTCTGAGAAGGAAGAAGCGATTAATTATC
Source organism: Ramphastos sulfuratus (assembly GCA_013399055.1). NCBI lineage: Eukaryota > Metazoa > Chordata > Aves > Piciformes > Ramphastidae > Ramphastos > Ramphastos sulfuratus. The sequence goes on along the minus strand of WBNM01028919.1, from coordinate 138,495 downwards.
CTTTTCATATAGGGCTGTATTAAACAACATGTGGAACTGTACAAATATTATACCAAAAATATCATTGAGAAAAGGTGGGAATGCACAAGCAACACAAGAATGCTGTTCCTGCACCTGTCAGTCATCTCCAAGACACTGAAGCTTTGGGAGTCTCAGTGGAGGGGCTTAGATCAGTACATCTTTATTGGGTCCATGCATCCTCATTCCCTTCGCACTTCTGTCCTTTGTGTTTTATTTAAATCTCTACAGCACACTTAATGCAACTTTTTAAATCTGCAGGTTTTTAATACATCCCGTGGGAAGTGGCAGAGGGGTTGGTGTGTGAGGTAAACGGGTAAACGCCTGAGGACCGAGAGAGCAGCTTGAGCAACTTTTAACAAGGTTTTTTTTTTGTTTGTTTGTTTGGGGTTTTTTTTCCTAGAACCTGCAAACATATCAAGTGTCATCGACCTTCTCTCATATTCAGCACTTTATTTTCTAGCCTTACTTTCATGTATGATTATTTTAATCAAGTTCTTCAAAACGATTTTGTGCGACACGTAGCTTTTTACCTTACGTCCTTGTCCGACCCCTTTGTCGTTTTGCAGTCTCGTAAATTTGTTGCCTGGACATTTTATACCACCTAAAGATCAGAGTGGTGCTGCATTCTGGCCAGTAAATTTCTTATTTTGGCTACTTCATCAGAATCTGGGCAGTTTCTGTATATATAGAAGGTAGAAATGGAAAATGAGAAAAAAAAAAATATTTGAAAGGGAATATATTGATTAATTACTAAATATTTTATTCACAAAGGGTCAATAACTTGGCAAGATAAAATTATTATTTGTATAGTTTTGTCTGAATGAACGGGAAGAGTGTGGATGTATTGTTTGTACATATTGTATATACTAAAACAGAGATATGTGCATGAACTCAAGAAAAAGAAATGAACAAAGCAAAGCATTAGTGGCTATGGTCTGTAAAATGAAACAAAAACTTTATTTCACTATAAGAAACTTTATTTTAAATGTTCTTTAGAAGAACATTTTTGCTAAAGCATGACTAAATGGCAAAAAAAAGAGCTACTGTATTTAGACTTAGGAACAAGAGGCAAAGCAACATACTTTAAAAAAAAAAAAAAAAAAAAAAAAAAAAGAAAAAAAAAAAAGGATATGTTTACATTTGAGTTTGGCTACCAGGAGTTTGGTTTGGTTGGATTTAATTTATTTATTCCTTCCTT